>JAFIRS010000251.1:627500-936684 GCA_018342105.1 Gonioctena quinquepunctata
GGATTTTTTTTAATGAATTTATTGTTCATAAAACAAAATATGTATGCCTTTGGCCACTGTTTGCGTATTGCAAATATACTGAAAACAGTTAACAATAACATAAATAAGATGGAAAAAATGTGACGAAACAAACAAAAACACAAATCCACAATTCCAATAGTAGACTTAGCAATTTATTGTTTATAAAACAAAAATCCATATGCCTTTGACCACTATTGGTAAATCTATTAATAACTACTTGTTCATTGATTGCAATGTCCGGATGGGCGTTAATAATGGCTAAGTCAGATAGCCTATCTTCTGAAATAGTAGATCGGAGCAAACTTTTTATTCGCCTCAACGAAGAAAAACTTCTTTCCGATGGGGCAACACTGATCGGAAGTGTAATGAGAATTTCTAAAAATGATGTTATCAAAGGAAACATTACTTTATTGCAGTGAGCAAGGGCTCCCAAAGCCTCGTCAGGAATAGGAAGTTTTTCTTCGAGGATTTTTACCCACTTCGCCTTCCAAAACTTCAATTCGCTTTTGAATTCTGTGAACAAAACCTCGAGAATCTGATGAAAAAGTTTGTTAAATCTTTCCACCAAGGCCATTGAATCAAGAGATGTCATACTAATTTTCCTAATTACCGTGGGTATTATAATGTTCAAATTGAACAGACTGAATCGACTCTGGTTGTTGAACCAATATCAACTATTCAGAACTCTAGGGGGGGGAATGGTCAGATCTATTAATAACTAATTGTTCATTGATCGCATTGGGTTAGTTCAGATCCGCCAGTGGGTTAGTTCAGCAAGACTTTTGCATTTGATGGACAATGGTTGACCAGTTATAATCACTATAATGCAAATACAGAATACAGCCTCGCAAACGTGAAAATAAATGTGAGTTCCTCACATATCTACAGGAAAAAAGGACTGAGAATGAATGCGGTGGAAAAAAGATGGTAATAGGGTGTATTAACAATTTAAACAATTCCATATTAACTACAAAGAGATACAACGCGGCGTTATTGAAATCTGGAATTACAGGACTTCATTTGACTTCAAAAAAAATAAAATATACATTCTCGAATCTTCTCATTCAATATTTATTTTCCTTGTATATGGTTGTTTTCAATTCGGTATTTTCTTTCCACAAATCGAAGCGTATACTCATTGCCCTTTAGAATGAATCTGATGGAAATTATGTCTTCATCAAGATGTTGTGGAGAATTATATTCCATTTGGCTCCATTGTAGAGTCATTGGTACTACGAGCGTGGATGGAGCTGTTGTCTATCCTCAACACACACAGACACGAATTTATTCGACAAATGAGATTTTATTGTCTCTCATGATACTCAATTTCCCACGGAATACAATATTTGGTGGATTTGGCGTTTCGCTATAATGTCAAATTTCCATCGAAAGCTCTTTGAGAAAGTTCATGAATCTTTTTAATGCAGTTAAATCAGCATAAACTACAAACACTAAATCACCGATTTTTGGCACAACTTTGCACTGAATAGAGCGGGACCTATCGAAAAAATCATCCTTCTTCAACAGTTACAAGTAACCTAACTTCTCACATCTAACAGATTAAATCCGAAAATCCTCCCTTCTTCAACAGTTACAAGTAACCTAACTGCTCACATCTGACAGACTGAAATTTGGTAAATTTCACTTGTTTGCATGATGGTGTTAACAAATACATCATCACCGCCAACATTTCCATTTCAAACATGGGCAACAATTTATTACGCCTTCAAATGAATGAAAAATTCCTGTTCATTAATTCGACGAGTGGGCGGTGTTTTATTTGTACCAACATCCAAACAAGTGGATTTTTTCAAATTTTGACTGGCAGATGTGGGGGAGTTAGGTTATTTGTAACTCTAAAGAAGGGTGATTTTTTCAATAGAACCGGCTATATTTTGTGCAGTGCAAATTTTCGCCCAAAATTAGTAATTTAGTGTTTATGTTGATACTGATGAAAGAAAGAGGCATTGTGAGTTATTTTTGCGCGAGAAAACGGTCCCTGAAAACCACATGATCTAGAATAACTCCGAAACAGTAAGAGATCGCCGCGTTTTTCTTCCAGGCAAAAGTCCAACAGATATTTTCAGAGAGCTGACGTGCTTCAATGAATATTTGCCAATTCTAATGAAAGATACAATTTGCGAATGATTTTTACGCAATTACTTCAGCTGTAGAAAAATGCATAGACTCAGAAGGCGACGATATGGAAAATAGGTAACATCAATCTAATAATTTTAACATTAATTTGAACAATAATTCGAATTTGAATATTTGCTGACCGTAACTCAAACTACCAACATTCGATGGTAGCCTCAATCACTGGTTGTTTTTTTGGAGATAGTTTCAAATCACTCATTCATGACAACGCATCCATGTCAAAAGTTCAAAAATGTTACTTACAACTCTCATTACAAGTAAGTGCCGCGGATATAAATAACTTTTTAACAAAAAATCAAACTGACGGAAAAGGAAACTGACGAAAAATAAAATAAACCTTTTTAGTCTTATTAACAAATTTTGAGTCGGCGCCAAACAAACAATCAACGAAGATCATCAAATTACTTTAAAGAAAATGGACACACACGTGAGAGCAGCCGTCGTTGCGAGTGGTTATGCGGAGCACGCATTTTTGAAATGTCATTGTTTTTCGCAGGAGATTATTCAATAAAAAAAATAATCATTTGAATCGAATAATCCAGAACAAAGTTATACATGGTAGAAAAGGTTAACAAATACAAATTCAGTGGGTGAACCATCAATTACCCAACTAATATTATTGGAAAATTATACCAATCAGAGGGGTAAAATGACTTCAAGAAATCAAGAATTTACCAATTTCTGACCAAATATTCTACCTTCAACTACTAACTTACTCCAGAGTTATAATTTGAGTTATAAAAACCGTAATTGATAACACCGAATCTCCTTCGAAAACCATAAACTTAATAGGCCTAGTGCATAGTATGAAATTACTTGTTATGAACTTCAAATATACCTCCACAGCCTCATGGGTCAATAGAGTTATTTATAAGGTTGAATTCTACCTAAAGGTAACCAGCAAAATGTGTTCAAAATTCTTGAACTTTCAGGGAAAACTTTCTAATAAATATTAACCTAATTATTAACTTATGTATGTTCATATAGTCAGGGAATAAACAAGTCGGTAAACAGGTTTGGCACCAATTTCCTGGGAATTCTTTGTCCTAGTTTATACATACTCTTCCACAACGAGGACGAGATTACTAAAATATTTGTCTAATTAGACTGAATGTCTACAGCGAAGTCAAAGTTACAAAAAATGAAATCCTCAAAGTAACTTGGTCTATTATCAGATGTTGAAGCCCGCATCTATTCGGATGAAATTTTTCTGACAGTTGTAACAACTATTCAAATTTTGTCATTTTGTATCATATGAAACAATTTCACCCAATCATGTCAACATTACACTGATAATTGCATTCAGTGCAATTATCAATCACTATGACAATACGATTGAGTTTTACAACTTCATTCCAAATAAATTTCAAAATGTCACGTTCTGGCAATGCGAATGTTCAAAGTATAAATACGCTAATCAAAGAAAAAAATCCCAGAAATACAACCTACAGTCACAAATATATAAATGAACATAGAAGCTTAGAAGAATTGGCGTTGATACTAGAAGATTGGGTGGTCAATATGAGAAAGAAAGACGGGACCGAATTTAAAGAAGCAACGGTGAAGACAATGTGGAACGTTTTCACAGCCTCATGGGTCAATAGAGTTATTTATTAGGTTGAATTCTACCTAAAGGTAACCAGCAAAATGTGTTCAAAATTCTTGAACTTTCAGGGAAAACTTTCTAATAAATATTAACCTAATTATTAACTTATGTATGTTCATATAGTCAGGGAATAAACAAGTCGGTAAACAGGTTTGGCACCAATTTCCTGGGAATTCTTTGTCCTAGTTTATACATACTCTTCCACAACGAGGACGAGATTACTAAAATATTTGTCTAATTAGACTAAATGTCTACAGTGAAGTCAAAGTTACAAAAAATGAAATCCTCAAAGTAACTTGGTCTATTATCAGATGTTGAAGCCCGCATCTATTCGGATGAAATTTTTCTGACAGTTGTAACAACTATTCAAATTTTGTCATTTTGTATCATATGAAACAATTTCACCCAATCATGTCAACATTACACTGATAATTGCATTCAGTGCAATTATCAATCACTATGACAATACGATTGAGTTTTACAACTTCATTCCAAATAAATTTCAAAATGTCACGTTCTGGCAATGCGAATGTTCAAAGTATAAATACGCTAATCAAAGAAAAAAATCCCAGAAATACAACCTACAGTCACAAATATATAAATGAACATAGAAGCTTAGAAGAATTGGCGTTGATACTAGAAGATTGGGTGGTCAATATGAGAAAGAAAGACGGGACCGAATTTAAAGAAGCAACGGTGAAGACAATGTAGAACGTTTTCACAGCCTCATGGGTCAATAGAGTTATTTATTAGGTTGAATTCTACGTAAAGGTAACCAGCAAAATGTGTTCAAAATTCTTGAACTTTCAGGGAAAACTTTCTAATAAATATTAACCTAATTATTAACTTATGTATGTTCATATAGTCAGGGAATAAACAAGTCGGTAAACAGGTTTGGCACCAATTTCCTGGGAATTATTTGTCCTAGTTTATACATACTCTTCTACAACGAGGACGAGATTACTAAAATATTTGTCTAATTAGACTAAATGTCTACAGTGAAGTCAAAGTTACAAAAAATGAAATCCTCAAAGTAACTTGCTCTATTATCATATGTTGAAGCCCGAATCTATTCGGATGAAATGTTTTTGACAGGTCTAACAACTATTCAAATTTTGTCATTTTGTATCATATGAAACAATTTCACCCAATCATGTCAACATTACACTGATAATTGCATTCAGTGCAATTATCAATCACTATGACAATACGATTGCGAATGTTCAAAGTATAAATACGCTAATCAAAGAAAAAATCCCCAGAAATACAACCTACAGTCACAAATATATAAATGAACATAGAAGCTTAGAAGAATTGGCGTTGATACTAAAAGATTGGGCGGTCAATATGAGAAAGAAAGACGGGACCGAATTTAAAGAAGCAACGGTGAAGACAATGTGGAACGTTTTGTGCAAACTTTTGCAAGAAAAGTATTATAATGACTATATTATGATTGACCCGTTTAACAATATAGTATTTAAACCAGCCCGCGATGCAATCAGGAAGAAACTACAAGCAGATCCATGTAAACGTAAGTCCAGTTCAGTTTCGTTAAATTTGTCTGAAGTTAACAAAATAATATTGCTATGGGATGAAAATAATCCTGAAAATCTTATGCGTAAATTTTACAATATTGCTGTTGTAGAATTAGCGTGGCGAGGAGGAGATGCAGTTGCTTGTCTGGTGGATTTTTTTCAAATCGAGAAAAATAACGATGACTCTCCAACAAATCGCATTGAATACAATCCGGTGTTCAGTAAAACGTGCCAAGGTGGTTCCAAAAACTGTATAAGTATTAAATGGTTGGTTTCCAATAGTGAAAGACAAAGCTGCCCTATACGTCTTTTTCATAAACTGATATCAGAACGAGGCGACAATATTACCTCACCACGACTGTTCTTAAAACCAAATCGACACTGGAAAAATAAAACTGACAAATGGTACGATAATGTACCTGTTGGAAGAAATATAATAAATGGATGGACTAAATCTGCTGCTAAGGCAATTGGCTTGAATGTAAAGGACAAAAAGATAACAAATCACTCGAATAGATCAAAAGTGGTGTAGAAGAACAACAATTGCTGAAAATTACTGGTCATAGCAATCAAAATTCTATAAAACCATACTTAAATCTCGATCAAGAACACTACTACAAGATCATAAATATTATGCGTGGTAATAGATCTTTTATAGTAGAGAACAGCAACGAATCTAATATTAAGTTGAATTTTAATAATTGTACTTTCACTAACTGTACTTTTAATAAATAAATAAATGTTTCATTGTATTGAGTTATACATTTTTTTGTCAAAAATTTTTCCATTGAATATCCTTCGGACATTGACAAATACCTCATGATTTTATGACAAATTTCTCAAGCTCGTTGCTTGGAAACAGTTACCAAGGAACGAGCTTTCGATTGTCATAAAATTATCTCGTCTATTATCAATGTCCTAGGGATATTACTACTGATAATGACATGATACAATTTACTCTTTTCAAATAATTTATTATGGTGCTGAATTTTAGAAATCTATAAAATTTCAAGTAGAAATTCGAATAGAATCAAACCATACAGGTATACCACCAACTACTATTGATTAGCTGCCAGAATGAGAATATAATCCAAACCTACACTTCCCAAAGTCCAAAGATCAGAGCCATCATGTTCCTACTTATGTGGTACATGGGAATATTCTACTATGGGCTCCACGTCTTTTTATGACACTTTTTTAAAACACTCATCATCCATTATTATGAATAAACATATGAAAGCAAATAAGTGTTAACCATCACGGAGGCAATACAAAACATGGTAAGACTAATAATTATTAAAAGAACCCTTACCTAGTACATACCTGACCCTAACCGCCAATATTAGCGGTGATACCCCTTCGCCTTCGTATGAGACAGGCAAGAGAGCGTATCGACATCCATCGCATGGAGGAAGAATCTGTATGTATATTTTTAGTCTTTTAAGTTGTATTCAGTAGGTTTAGTTGAACTGTATCGATAGCAATTGAATAAATATATTTCGAATTTGGAATTTGGTAATGAATGGATTGACAGAATGAATACATAGAAAAGCTGCGTTCAGCAAGCTTCGTCTGGGCCCAGCGGTAAACTACTGCCGTGAAGCAAATGGGTAGATTTTTTTTTATTGAATATAGTGCAAGAAAACGAAAGCAAATAGCAAAAAAAATCAAAGATTTATGTGTTGAAACGATGACAATACTAATCATTGCGACGTCCGGAAACGTCGAATTAAAGTTCTTAAGCAAATCATATCTCAATTTTTTTTTAAATAGTCAGAATTGGCTAAGAATTGAATTGGTTTTAACCTTAAAAATATTTGAAATGTTAGGATTGGCTATTTCTCTTCCTTTAAAGATTCTCTCTTTACAAAATGTGCACTGAATACAATTATCGCGTACTATTTTCAACAACACTCATATTTGATGTTCAATTGCAGAATAAACACTTCAATTCCAGAATAAACACTTATTTTGTAGTATAGGTCGTTTTCTTCGAGTAACTAGGTATAGGATAGACAGAGATATACTTGGTTATACCATCAACAAGAAGTAGAAAATAATGTTTTTTTTACTTCGTATTAGGAATTAAAATGATAATTTTAGTATTTGTGCTCAGAATATCGAATAACAACAATATAAATTTATTATCTTCGATTCCAATCCAACCAGAGAAAGACATATTGCATGAAAAAACATCCCATAACATATTTGTATTTCATCAAGTGACCACAATGTGAAAGGGTCTGAAATTCCAAGATAAGGAAAATGGTTACTTTCGACTTTGAACAAAGCCTATGTGTTCTCAAAGTTAAAAATTTCAGGAAAATGTGACTTATAGGTCTCATATGGGATAGACGCTATTGCAAAAATAATCCATAATTTTCTCGAATCGACCACATTTTAATGATAGATAGTCAAAAAATTGGTGTATATGAAATTTATATACATACTTTACGTATGAAATTAGTTTTGGCAGTGTTTGATGAAAAAAGTTGAGGAAGTATACAAAATTTTATGAATTTTTTCTATACAAATTTCTATTTTGAAGGAGCCCACTTGTTTCACATGAGTAAAATTCAACATTACCACACAAAAGTTTGTATCGCAAATAAAATCCGAACTAGATGTGAACGCGAAACCATCACTTGCATACATCATTCTCTGCTGTACGTTTCTTGACTTCATCTTCAAAGCTTTTCCGAATAAGCATGTAGGTTGAGATACACAATATACAGTAAACTTTTATCATCTTCTAAACTTGGATTGTTTTATTATAGTGTTTATAACCTAAAATAAGTAAATGACAAGTCTGAAGGCAATTTTACCTATTTATGCCTTGACTTATTAGATTAGGCAAAAGGTCTTGATTGCCCAATTTTCGACTTCTGAATTACTTCCATTTTTTCCCCACATTGGTGAATTTAAGGTAAGAATTACCTTCGCCAATTTGGGCGCTTACCTATTCGAAGGTTGAATTGATTTACTTATATTGTTTGTTGGATATTCCCTATTTTCCTACCTTGAGAATGGATTTTTTTAAAATTTAAATGGGACCAGCATCGAAGAATACCCTATCCAATAAAAAAAATCATCAACATCGAAATACTCTGTGAAAAGTTATGCCTGGTCATACATATTTGAATATAAACAGGTATCAATTAAAATTCACGTGAATGCTCCTTCTGAATTACCCATGCTCAAAGATGAATCCTATCAAGGTTTGAACATCATTCTAGAATGTATTCAGTAAAATCTGAATTCATTAGAAGTTTTGAAACGACCAACTATGATTTAATCATTCACCTCGTTACAACAAAATGTGACAACACGTGAGTGGGAATCTTGCGCTGATTAAAAACATATACCTTCTCTTGAAATTTTATTGGAATTTGTAAAGGATCCTTAGAATTTTAATCTCATTAGAATCTGAACTTACCAAGGGAACTAAGTGTCATGCTACAAAACAATCATTTTAAATCAATTCAAGATCTTTCGCAACTACTTCAAGCAAGATTTGCATTCTATGCGAAAATAATCATAAGTTGCACTCGTGCTAGGATTTTAATACATTAATGACAACGCAGAGATTAAATACCGCCAAACGTATTAACTGTTTTGGTTCTAACCAGCGTACAAAAGACTGTAGGTCAGCGGGTTATAGAAGATGCGGGAAGGTGCATCATAGTATGCTGCATTTCCAAAATAATGAGAATAGTACTTCCATCAGTAGTGGTGACTTAAATAGTCCGGACGTTTCAGGTTCTGGTAACGGTGCGTCATACTCTCACAACTCTCTCACAACTAGTTTGTCCGCCGCACCACATATCTATCTACTGCAGTAATTAGAGTTTATATTGAATTCCAAGACACATCAGTGTAGGGTGCTGCTTAATAGTGGAAGTCAGGTAAATTTCATTTCTGAAAAACTTCAAAATCTTTTACAATCTTTTACATTCGACCAACATATCGATTACAGGTGTAAGTCAAATGCACAACAAAGACCAATTCTCTGGTTCATTGAAATTCAAATCAAATATATTTATTGTATTATATATTACCACAGATCACTTACTATATACCGACCTTACTTTTGCATTCAACCGAATTCCTAAAAAACTAACATTAGCAGATCCTAATTTTAAAACCGGCACCCATGAATTTACTCATTGGGGCTGACACATTTTTGAGACTTTTTGAGTATTGGTCAGGTTAAATGAGGTGATGGTCTTTCTACACTGCAAAAACAAAACTGGGTTAGTTGGTATCGGCTCCTTTCGCAACACATCATTGTAGTGTGAGTCGCAAGTTGCCAGATTCTGGGAATTACAAAAGTATCCAAAGAATCGATTTTTATCCGATGAAGAAGAGTATTGGGAGAGAAATACTCCAAATATACTATTTGTAAGAGCTTACCGTCCAGTATTTTAATGCAGTCACATAGGCGTCTTAAGATATTCAAGGTCAAAGGTCGCAAAAATCGATTTTTTGTAAATATCTCTTGCTATTCTTTAAATGATATTTGCATTTTAAAAGTTGTAGAACATAAAATTTTCTACAAATTTTGTTTGAGACAATTTTTTATACGTTCAACTCTTTTGGAGATAGAGCGCGAAGAGTGCGGAGCGCTCAATCTTACATGTCATAACGCAAGGTCAACCGTGAATCCCAATCCATAGATCGGCTTATAAAGTTAATTATTCGCTTAAAAAATTATAATTATGTAAAAACTACTATTAAATACATTATATTTATAAATATTATTCATAAGTCAAATACTCGTCTAATAATACCTACTTACTTCATATCAATAATAGAATAATAACGTGAAGAACTTTAAATACATTTTAATTGCATTCTTATTCATCATAATTATATTTTAAGTAGGAAAGAAATTAAGTATTTGTTCTTTAAAATGTGTAAGATGTGTAAGAGGCAAAGGCAATGCAAAGACACAAATATATTCCTCTAAAAGATTAGATAAAAATCCTCGTTCTAAAAAACACATTTTAGTGGCTGTGACACGACTTCTGCGCTTTTTAGAAAAGAGAAAAAACTTTTATTAAAACATTAGAGAAACTTCCCGATTTGGATCAATTGGTTCAAGTATTTCAACAAGAAAACTGCCCTGTACAAACATTGTTTGAAAATGGAGTACGCATTTTATTAGCAATATATAATGCTCCAAAATCAGAGGACAATATTGATAATCTTCGCTACACACAATTCGTCAAATCAACAAAGCTTAAGGTAGTTGTCGTGAAAACCACTCCCAATCAGATTGCGTTTATATTCATACCACTTTTAGTTGACATTATTACCTGTATCATATTGAATTTTTGGAATGATTTACCACACCGAAAGCGAGATATAAGGCTTCAAAGTTGCAACGTTTAACACGTAATCCCGTAATTTTGCTTTCCTATTTTTAGTAACACTTGGTTTTCCATTCTCCAATTTTTCAGTTAAGTGATTGATCACAGCTTCTCCTCCCTCATCGGGATACATTTGTTTCAGAAAATCGTATGTTACATTTTGTTGCGCATTTTTTTTTCAATAAATCCCGTGATATAACATTGAATTAGGTAAATTACAAGATATTCTTTCGTTCTCAAGTCGCTCTGAAATGCATTCTTCAAATGATTTCATGCATGTTGATAATTCTAACTCTTTACCAATGAAACGAACTAATTTTTGCAAAATTTGTACATCATACATCGCCTCGTAGATTTCGCACTTATTACAACAGATACTTAAAATTGATGCAAGTCCTAAATGTTTTTCTTTCAGCACATTCTCCAAACTCAAAGCCTGGTGGCAGTTCCGACATTTCAAATTTTTCCCAAGTTCTTTGAGATTAACAATGCGATTTCCTCCACACACATATTTCACATTATTAGTTTATTATTGATATGAAGTAAGTAAGCATTATTAAACGATTATTTGATTCATGAATAATATTCATTGATATAATGTATTAAATAGATAATAATTAAGGTTTTCACATTATTTTTTTTAGCGAATAATTAACTTTATAAGCCGTACTATGTATTGGGATTCACAGTTGATCTTGCGATATGACATGTATGACTGAGCGCTCCGCACTCTTCGCCTTCCATCTCAAAAACGGTTAAACGTATAAAAAATTTCCTCAAACAAAATTTGTAGAAAATTTTATGCTCTACAACTATTATGCTGAATGCAAATATCATTGAAACATAGAAAAAGAGATATTTAGGAAAAAACTATTTTTGCGACATTTGACCTTGAGACGCGGATACGAGATGTTGTGACAATTTTGAGCCAACTTTGAAAGTGCCAAAACAAAGGTTTATACGAGTTTAAAGCTTATACTCCGAGGTGAAACCCCTTATGTGACCAGATTATTTCGCTCAACGATAATTATCCTTTTTACACAAGTGTTTTCCGAAAGAAAACACACCAATAGATATCTCAACTACAACTCAAACCATCACGAAAGTGTCAAAAAGGGTACAGTTGAATGCCTCTACAATAGAACTAAAATGATATGCAATTCAACAGAACACCTTGAAGAAGAAATTGTGTTCATAAAATCAATACTGAAGAACAATGTGTATCCAAATAAATGTGTGGAAAATACTCTTAAAGACATTACAAACGACAATACACAAAACAATCAAATAATAAACTCAACAACCACCATTACATCTCAAAAATAACACAATACCTTATGTTCCCGGATTATCTGAAAGGATTTAACGTACTGGAACAACTATGACATCAGAACAACAAACACATTAAGATCAATCCTCACACAAACAAAACCAGAAAACATGGAAGAAAAATAAAAAAAATGTGTATACACTTGTACTTGTGGTAAAAGTTATATTGGTGAGACATCAAGACCATTGAAAGTGCGCCAGGACGAACATCGAGATTATATTAGGAATCGACAGATCACAGGTTCAACATTTCCAGAACATATTTTGAAATCCAATGGCAACACATGGTAGGATGGAATGAAACGACAATTCTAGCAAAAGAACCCAATAACAAGAAGAGAAAACTAAAAGAATCCGCATTCATTTTACTATCTGGTGAAAACTATATATCAACAAATTCTTCTGATATGTATCACACGTGGAAACCCTTACTGGGAGAAGATCTTGCATTTGGCAGAGCGATAATGCATTGACTCCATTATCCTAAAAACACTCCATACATCAAATAAACAAGTTAATGTCTCATCAACCTTTTTACAGAACTCTTTTGACATTAGTCAAAAAAGACCATGTTCAATCACTGCGAGAGAAACAGCGAAAAAACTGAGAAATTTTAATTTACTTCAGAAAACTTTTTGAAAACGGGAACGGATACAGTTCCCGAAACGTCAGAACTCTTTTGACATTAGCCAAAAAAGACCATGTTCAATCTAAGATGTCTAAAAACCCTGGTGCTTGCACTTATACCTGGAGAAGTTTGGGATCGACTTGGCGACACTTGGCCTACTTGATAATAGAGATTAGTAGCGTGTCAGATGGCGCCAATTTCGTTTTAGTTCCAATTCAGTAACAGGGTATATTTATTTCCTCAGCTTTCTTTTTGAGACGAACTGTTCGCGTTCTAATTCCAGCTTTGCTATTGGTTGAAAAGAGACATCTGTCAAACTTCACCAATAGCAAAGCTAGAATTAGAAACCCCCGAACATTGCACAAAGAAAGCACTGTCGTGTTGTTTTTCGTAATTTGTACCATTTGAAGTTGAGGTTTACTGCATTTTGACAGACGGAGAATTGGAAATGAAATTGTCATTAAATTGCAGAAAATATAAAATTAAATGCATACAATTTGATGAACTATGAAAATATCATCATTAGTCAATTCGTCAAGATTTGTACTTGCTTCTGGTACTGAATACAGGTGAATATTCGAATCTGCGGCTTTATACTGTCCACACAAAATACAAATGTGGCCCATTCTACAGAAAGTATCCTTACACACTATATTACCTGAAAATAAATAATTCCTCACGCACTAATGAACTGATGAACGAGTGATTTTTTAAAGAACAAACTCAGGAATAAGCGAATCAAGATTTCAAATTAAAGAGATGGAAAACGCATAGATACCGACAAAACAGGGAACATTATTTCATATAAGATGATGCAGATGTCAGAAATTAAGTTCTGACATTAAGCGAGAGTATAAAAAAACATTTTTGGACGGCGCCATCTACCACAGACTACCTCAGAGAGAAGCTCTGTTGAAGTAACAGGTGGTGTCCCCTCGAAAATCTAAACAATATCGAATCAGTTCATTCACCAGGGTTTTTAGACATCTTAGTTCAATCACTGCGAGAGAAACGGAAAAAGCTGACAAATTTTCGCCTACATGCAGAAGATTTTTTGAGAACGGAAACGCATACAGTCCCGAAACGTCAAGAGTATATAGAGAAGTATCTTTAAATTCAATAATTTTTTGTGACAGGCAAAAATTAGATTACGACAACTTACTGACTAAATGAATATTTTTCAATTTGTGAAAAATAATTTGGTGCACGTAGTAACTTTTCGGGGCAAAGTAATTTCTTTGCCCTTCTACACTTGTATAGATTCACTGATCCATTTAATTTTGTTTTCAGATTGTGGAAGGTTATAATCCCAAAAAAAATGTCAAGAATGAGTATTCCTCCACAAAAAACAAGCTTCAAACAATACCTGTTTGAAGTTACGACGGCACAACTCAGTTTTGAATGCCGACATAACTAAAATGTAATGTAAGATAAGATTTTCAAAAAAAATATGGGGTATCAAACCTCAATGTCACTTTCAATATTGAGGTGTTCGTCTTGAACACTATAGCTTACGGTTCAGCATCTTCAGCATTTCTTGCAATCAGATCTTTGCAAGAAATTGCCCATCGTCATAAAAATTAATTCCTAGTATTATTTTGTATGACTTTTATGTGGACGGTCTTCTCACAGGTTCTAATACTATCGAGGAAATCGGGTACATTAAAGAAAATATTATCAAACTTTTACTTTCCTACGAATTTCCATTGAGAAAATGGATTTCAGATGCTAAAAACTTTCCTTTTGATTGTAATTTGAACATCTTACATATTGGACACGAATACTAAAGTGAAATGGAATCTGATTAATGATTCTTGTGATTCATTAATATTTCACAAAACAAACTCAAAATTACCAAACGCCAAGTTTTATCACTAACTACACACATTTTTTATCCTTTTGGATTACTCTCACCCGTTACTATAAAGGCAAAAATCATTCTTCAATACTTTGGAAACTTAAGTTGTCTTGGGATGAATCACTCCTCAGTAGGTAATTTATATACTACTCGGTCAGATTACCGATCAAGATCATTGCTGTTTTGGAATTGATTGTGAATGCAAATTTTCTTCCACATCCATATCATATACCAAGAATTGAGAATTGAACAAATATTATCCAATTCTCCAAATCCAATTAATAATGGGCTCGAAGGTGAATTAGTAAGTGGTATTTCATGAGGGAATTTCCGATAGAAAACCAACTTCACGTTTTGCACGTTTTATATTTTCGTATGAGAAGAATAATTAGTAAAATACCTGAATATATTAGTTTCAGTTTTGAGGTTTTCTCTTTCTCTTAGAGTGGACGAAAAACATATTTTCCGCATTCTGCACAGTAATGCACTACAGACTTCAAAATCGTACAGTAATTGGCCTTTATACAGCATAGCAACCATTACTGCATAAAAACGTCAGTATTATTTGAAGGATACAGGAGAAGGAGGTTTGTCAAAAAAAAAATAGGAATGACATTTTGCCAACAAATGGACTGATTATCTCATTTTTAACCCTGGACTGACATACCTCCTTCTTTTAAAACACAATTTAACAATAAAAACGTAAATTCCTTTTAATTTCTTGGTGTTTCTCCACTAGCAGAACATATTATAAACTTTCTGGTACCTTTCCTTAGATTTCACTGGCAAAATTCAAGTCGTTTTCGTCAACCACTTCGATAATTATTTTAAACTTTGCTCTTCAAAGATGAGTTTATTTGGATGCTGTCAACCGTTGTCAATTACAAATGAAACTAAATATAAGCTTGTAAAAACATTTGTTTAGAATGGTAAGTTACGGAGAAGTCTACTACATTTTTTTATATTTTCTCAGTAACTATAATTATTAACAGATTTTCAATATGAAATGCAAAATAAGTAATTATTTACAAAATGCAATAAAATAGTATACGCACCTCGTCATAAAAGTGTTTTTAGTTTACTCGTATGGTATCAAACTTACCATTCTCGTCAAGTAAAATCCCACTTTTCTGAACTTGATATGTACGAAAAGACGTCATTTTGTAATAGAATACCTTCAGCGAAAACGTGATTTCCGTCGCAAGTGAGAGAAATTCTCATAAAGTTAACTTTCGTTCCTAGTGACGAAAGTTAAATTTATATAATGTTTTGATGCCTTTAAATTATCAATAGACAAAGATAGGAATCATTTCTATAATTAGAATGCATTTTTTTTACTTTTGTTTAATTAAAAAGCAATATAGAATCGTAAAAATACCGCGAGATTTAAAAACAATTTATATCTAGTTGCCTGGTTTCATTAGTTTAACGTTCCTCGTTAATTGTTTAGACTTGTCAGTTTGCACTGAAAGCATGTTAGTTTTTTAAGTTATCATGGTTTCTGATTCGGAAAGTGATTTAGATTTTCCAAATACACCACCAGAAATAGCAAATCAAGCTGAGGAAACCTCTTTGGACCAGTAAAATCTAAAAAGAGATATGAAGAAATATATGCAAAATTCATGGATTGGAGAGTTGATAATCACGTGAATTCATTTTCGGAAACTGTGCTGCTTGCGTATTTTGGATGGTTGTCAAAAAACTTTGAGTCATCGACGCTATGCTCTATGTATTCGATGTTGAGAACCACTTCATCGATTAAAAATAATATCGATATCAGTAAATATCCCAAGTTACGTTATTTTTTTAAACGAAAATCTGATGGTTTTAAAAGTCAAAAGTCTTATAACATTTCTTCCGATGAGATACACACTTTCTTAAAGAATGCACCCGACTCCAAATACTTAATGACTAAGGTAAGTTAATTATTTTATTATTTCGACAAATTCTTAATGATATTGATATTAACGTTTGTAGGTAGCCTTAGTTTTTGGAATTTTGGGGGCTTGTCGTTGCCATGAATTAAAAGATTTGACAGTAAATGATGTAAAATATACGAGCAGTATACTCTTAGTTAGAATACGTAATACAAAAACAAAAGTACCGCGTTCCTTCCATATTTCTGGGTTCTTCTACGAGATTTCTAAAATATATATGAACCTCCGTCTGCTAGATATGGACAAAATAAATTAAAGATTCTTTATTAACTACCAGAACGGAAAGTCTACTAGACAGGTTGTGGGAATAAATAAATTAAGTAAATTTCCTATGCAAATAGCTCAATATTTAAACTTGCCTAATCCCCAAAGATATACTGGGCATTGTTTGCGAAGAACTTCCGCAACGCTATTAGTGGATGCAGGAGGTGATTTACTTCAATTAAAAAAGCATGGAGGCTGGAAATCTAGTAACGTTGCGGAAGGATATGTTGATCAATCAGTTAGCAGCAAAAATCAAATACTAAGCAAAATTTTACAATCCATACAAAATACAACGCTATCCGATTACGGCGCATTGTCATCTGGAGTGACATCAGTTAACAACATAACAGATGTGGCATCTACCTCAAGACATAAAAATCTTGATGTAATACCCCTATAATTTTGAATAATTGCTCGAATGTAACAATCAACCAATATTTAAATCATAAGTAATGTTTAAATAAATTCTGTTATTTTTAATTTAAGATAAAATATTTATTCATCTTTCTTTTTTAGCATATTATGATGAAATAAACAGAATTGTAGAAGAAGTATAGTGTTTCACTCGTCGAAAACATTTTTTGAAGGACATTACTCTGTCCTCTCGCCTCAAAACATGTTACTTTCGTCACTCGTAAAACAATATACTATTGAATGATGATGGTATAGTCCATCCAATATCAATTGCAGAAGCTGTTTCTATAGGGAGCGAATAAAAACTCACTTCGCTAACACGAGCGTATATGCGAAGAAACTGAACGAAAAATAATCTGTACTACTCGTAAACATTTGCCGTCGGCATACGGTAGATCAAAAGAGCCGCAGTCAACGTGGACCTGAGTGACAGCTGTCGTTTTTCTACAACCGATTCGTCTGGGCCAATCGTCGGACATCGATGCTTGTATAGGCGTGTCTATACTGGAAGGTCATAAATCACGCGTTATAATTGTGTTTTAATAGCTCTGAAAGATTAAAAACCAGTAGCGTCTGTGGTCTTGGTGTGTGCCGATCGGAATACGTTTTAGGATATTCTAGTAACCCACATCAAACAATGAAAGAAATTATTTTTCTTTCTTAATGTATTTGCATAAATAAAAGCTTGTCATTAATTTTTTTTCATTTTTCATCATTTATGAGGTATTTTTGAAATCTTAAAATATCTAAATAAAATTAGTTATCTCCGCCACTGCTGCTCACAGGATTTCACCGCAAGACTTTTTTATGCTTCTGCAATTGATATTGGAAAAACTATAAATATAAATCTCAAATTTCAACAAACAAATATATTCTTAAAGATCAAAAGACACCGATCCCCATCAAACCTCTCTTATACGGATAACTAAAAACCAATAATATTAATATACCTATTCATCCTATACACTTAAGCCGGGATCCAACGGCGCGTGGAGTGGCACTCCACGCGCCAAACTTGCCAGTTCACGCGCCGTCGGATAGGGCAGTCTTGGCGATCTTCGGTCGGCGCGGTGAGTCCCGTCGTCGGTCGGTAAATGAACAAGGTTCGAAGGAGCTCGGACGATGGCGCTCTACACGTGTATACCGCTCCAACGACGCGGCTAGGCGCGTGGTACTGTCTGTGCCACCGTGGTAACTGTCACCATGGAGTGGTCGAACGAAGTGGTGTTTTATCCCTCTATGAAGCCCAACCGATTATTTGGAACACACGGAATTCAAACCATGAAAACGGGAATTTAATTCATGATGCCTGGAAGCTAATTGAAGAGCAAATGAGTATAAAATATTAAATAGAAGAATTGCAAATTTTTTACCGCCAACACTGCCGGCGCACAACAGACTACAACCGCTGCGTGTCCACGTCTGAAACCGCGATCCTACATTCGTCGTGGGAACGGCCCGACACATTTCGTTGCGCCAACCTTGACACTCAACCGTCAATCCAGGATTGCTACTCCACGCGCCGTTGGATCCCGGCTTTAGAGATACTCCTACATCAAGTCTATCTTAATTCATATATTTTGTTTTAAATGTTTTCCTTGAACCATTTTAACTAAACTAAATATATTGGAGATAACACTCTTCTAATTCCTTTCCAAATTTGTGATGTGTATGCATCTATAGATAGATGCAAACATGAATAATTCGGAAAAGCAAGAATACTTTCCATTCTTATGAACTTATTCGTACAATAGGATCACTTTCCCCATATCATTTCTGTCCTGATTATTCATGTTATTTTTGTATCATTTTTTTTCCTGAATTATCTTCAAGTCGATTTGTTTGATAATATGAACATAATGTTATAAAATAAGATGTGTTATCATCTGCGACTGAAAGTTAAACTTCAGTCACTATCTTGCATCGTTCAAGATATCCTCTTGAGAGGTATTTATGTTGAGAAGGGAAACGAAACTCTCTGAATTGAAATATTTTTCTGATAATTTTTTGACATTACTAGAAACCAATGATAACTTTCAATTCAAATCATTCATGTACGTTTTGGCCAATCAGAACATTATTATAGTGGTAATATTCTACCTGGGAAATGGCCGCGGGAATAATTTGAGGTATTTTGTTTTTATTCTTTGACAACCTATATTTTTAATTTGACGTCTGTCATCAATTCGTAAAAAAAGTGACAAATGAATCAAAACACCAGCTTTCTACGTCGTCTCTCCGTTAAACCTAGTAGAACCTCTTCCTCATCTTGTCCAAGGTTTTATTGATTCCCAGATGTCCTCCTGATTTCCCTTCATACATTTCCTGCAACAGCTCATCTATTCTCCTCCTCTCCCAAATCTACTTGGGAACTTGACGACCTCCCATCAGCTGACTTCCATACCCGTTTGAGTAACATTTTCGACAACCGAGGAATCCCATCGTACCTACATTGCCTTGGAGATAAGATATATTTCCTGGCACACCCTCCTGGAGGGTGTGCCAGTTGCGTCCTCTTTCCCATGTAGAAAGTCCCGAATATTTGGATCAGTTTCTTGTGTCTGCGATATTCCATTCGTCTTCGGTGAGTAGTCTCGTTCGTCAAATATCGCTGACCTTCATGATATTCAATACGCTGACAATGCTCACAGGATGAGCCATTTGCATTAATATGTTTGATTTGGAAATAGTAAGTTAAGCTTTCCCAGTCTTCTGGGTTTCTCATCACCAGTAGCCACTTCAGGGCCGCATGATCGGTTCTAATGAGAAACTGCCTTCCAAATAGGTATTTGTGCCTCAAGCCTTGGTTTCCTCCAAAAGTCACAGTCGCTGACAACTACGAGCGGGTAGCCGCGACCAGGTCGTCACGACCATACCTGTTTTCCTCGGCCTCGCCTGTCGCCATTCTGTTAGCTTCCTATTTTATAAACAGATGTTTCCTTGTCTGCAGGTTTATGCCTTTCAATAACTGTGAATACCTCTAAAATCCGATTCTTCTAATGTCGCTTAATCAACAAGCAATTACTACAAAATCACAGGAAGCTATTCTTAACTACAGACTATCTCGAGCAAGAAGGGTCACTGGAAATTGTTTTGGTATTTCATGCCATGTATTTCAAATTTTCTTTACTCTAATTAACGTCAAACCATCGACTGTTAACCTAGTTATTTGTGCTTGTTATTGTCTGCATAACATGTTGCGCAAGGAATATATTGTGAATAATCCAAGACGAGAAGGTACAGAACACACAAGTTACCCAATGCCGACTGAAAATATGATTCCTCTGGCAGACACAGGAGGTTTCCATCGTGCCGAAGGTTTTCAGGTACGAAGTGAGTTCACAGACTACTTCTCTAACGAAGGCACTGTAACTTGGCAGGATGGAATAATTTGATAATGTTTCTGTTTTCATTTGATCGCTATGTGTACTTGTGTTTGTTAAAATATATTTCCCAAAGAAATTTAACAACTGTATTGAAAAGCAATTCCATCCTTATCATTTCCTCCTTCGTTTGTAACTTAGATAACTCGTACTGGGTACTTGGATATGTGATGCACCAGTTGTTAATGACCTATTGAATCCATATCTTCCGTTTCTTATAAAAAATTAAAATGTCAATTGAGAATGTTTCCCTTTTCAACATCAATAGTGTTGTTAAAACTGACAAGTACAAACTACTACATACCTGCCATAAAAAGAAATGTATTCCTACTCTGCTGTGGAAAAAATACAGTGAAAGGTATAGTGCAAAACCGGAGCGAACAAGCAAACGGAGTTAGTAGTAACGACACGGCAGTAGTTAGGAAAACAGGAACATTTCAAATGCATTGGAGATGTCCCAACGACCTGGTCGCGGCCATCCGATCGCAGTCGTCAGCGACTGCGACTTTTGGAGGAAACCAAGGCTTTACGCCATTTTTGAAAATCGTGGATCATATTAGCGACATTCCATCACTCGGACTCTTCCATATAGAGTCATTTTCCGTTTTTTCGTTTTAATATACCTATTTTTCGTGGAAAATGATGATATATAAAAAAACGCTTTATTTTCTTAAGAATGAGGTAACCTGCGGAATCGTTTTCCAGACATGCTTGCCGTGATTTAGGCAACCATAAATGGTATTTTTGTCTATATAAATGCTAGTTCCTATTTTTTTTCGGTAAAACCGATAAATAAGGTTATCCTGCGGTCGCCACTTACCTATTCAAAATGATCTGGACGTTGAACTATATCTGATTGACATTCTGAATGTATACAATTGCATTGTCATGCAGAAAGTGGATTGATTTTAATTATTAAGTCTTAATTGAGAACTGGAGGCTCGAATGAATGTCAAATTAGTTATCGGTGCAAAACAGTGACTAGAGTTTATCCTTCAGTCGCAAATAATCCCAGATTCGATATTATGAAAATGCTGATAATATAATCAAAGAAATCGATTCCTGATTCTTCGAATAGTGAGTTTGAAATGATTCATTAAATGATTTGAATACGAGGCTGAATTAAATTATTAAATCATGTATGCTGTTCGGCCAAGAGAAGGTATAATACTTATAATTTACAAAGTTGAGCTGTATCAAGTATCAATCATAATAAATCGAGTTCATGAATTTGTTACTTGTTGTAATTGAAGATGAAATGAAGCCATTATCCAGTTTACTTATGCTAAGCGTTTGGGGTACATAAATGGAAGATATTGGAAAAACTCGTAGATATAAACTAATTGAGACATTCCACGAATATTTGAAAAATGTTTTTCTCTTTTAGAAGAAATAATTCTAAAATAATGTGTAATGGAACTGAATAAACTGCTTTCATATATCGAATGAATAATGTTGCAAATTCTGAAATAGGCATTGAAATATTTTTGGTGAAATCTTGTCTATATACTGGGGGGAAAACCAACACTACTAGATAGCGCTAATGATTGAGATTCAGTAATGATAAATACGAGAAAAAAAATTCATGAAGTTCAATATGACAGTGTCACAAAAAACTATTAATCCATTTTGACAAAATTATATATAGGTATATCTGCTAATAATGTATTATTCTCATTCTTACCCTCCCCCCTCTCTCTTCTCTCTCGTCATCATTCAGATAATCAGTAGTAATACGTAGCAGTGATACCACAATGTTTCTGATCTTTTTCGTTACTAATCATCAACCCTCCATTTGTGGAGTAAAATTAGCGCTCTTATATACATATAACACCCGTTGTCAAAAAAATCTCCTTATTTTTATTCACGATTATATAGATTCAACGCTCCTGGATCGAAATAAAGTAATAAAAAATATGTAACCCGAATTCATTTCATACAATGATATTTTTTAATAAAATACTATTCTTGCTTAAAATTATAATCAAACACTAATGATAGCAATAATAGTTACAAAAATAAGTTATTGAGAAAAAAAGCTCAAAATCGTTAGTAAATCTATATGCAAACATAATTCTAGTTATTTGGTAGTTTTCTTTCTTTTCATACTATCAATTTGAGTTTCACGGCGTGATAAATTCCCGAACTCAGATGGAGAAACTCAAACCCTCAGCCAACCGAACCTAAAGGAAAGAAATCACATCAAGTGTAGACATTGCTTTTAGCCGGACTCACAGCCGTACGGATGATCAGGTGTTGAAATCCAGTGCCAGTAGTAATTTTGGGGGGCATAACCTCAAACAAAAAAATCCTAACCTACTTTCATTGGTTAGGTTGGTGACGGTGCAGCTATCTCTCGTAAGAGAGGTAGCTGCCAAACATATTTTTCTTTTCCTACTTGTGGGTAAAGTTAAATATACTATTTTGATAATTTCTACAAATCAAGAATAGTCAAATCGATTATGGGTTACAACTGGTAACATTTGTTGGGATATTTTATGAGGTTATATTGTCATTGAAAACAAAAATATAACAACAAATATCTGCAAGCATTCCTTCTGAATATTTTCCGGTGTATCGTTATTCTATGTGTAATATGTCGTGGTGAATGTTCGCCTGATACTATGTAATAGTCGTTTTCATGGTTTTGTGGTTCACTCCAAATCATAAGCGTTGTAAATGGGGTGGCCTCATGACTTACTTCAAGCGAACCTCTTAAAGTTCTTGAACAACTGTTGCGACCTATTTTCGGCAGCCAATTTTTATCTCTTTCATCCACAGGAAACCCAAAGTAATGCTGATAAGCTTTCTTCACCAGAGGAGTTGCGATTTTATAGTTAATCCACCACAAATGTAGCAAAATAAGTCTGTAGAATTTTTGCATGTTCCTAGTATTTTGTACCTAAAATAAAAAACAAAATTTACTATAAAACCATTTGAATATTTCTCTGTAGTTGAGAATGAAGTTTTTCACGTACTGCGCACCATGAAGTCATAGAGTAAACTGCGCAGACGCAAGCATTTGTAAAAACAACTCCAGACGATATCTTTCTTTCTCTTTCTATCAGCTCGAACTGTTTTTGTAGGTACCCATACTATTAAATAAGATTAATGTAGTGTGAATGCGATAATAAGATACAACCAATTCTGAATTTTAAATAATAAAAAAAAATATATCATATAATATATACGTGACAGCAAAAAAAGTCTTCATATCTATAATATTTTTTAAAGGATTATTTCGTTGCATACCTGTGCAATTTGGAATCATGAATTGCAAATTACATTCCTTTATCGCTCAGGAGATGAAAAAATTTGATAATATTGTGGATTCATCAGGAAGCTGCGAATTTTTATTATTGATTTATTTATGACCTCAGTGCAAAAATCGAGCAATTTATAATAATTGTTGTTGGCGGTTTTCTAGTAACTTGGCTCTGTCTCTTGTTGAACTTTATTCGTCAGAGATATACAGGTTACTACAAACTGAAAATATAAGCATCTATAAAACGGAAATCTTAGATTTTTTTTTAATCAGAGCAGTTTTGTTCATTTGTAATTTAATGATAGCGACTATTAATTTGTTGAAGAATGAAAAATTCTCCTATTAAAAATATCTCTCAAATCGTTTCTTCTCGTTATTTTCAAAACAAATATGAATCAGTTTCACCCTTGTTGAAATGAAAACGAAACTAATATAATCTATAAAGATGATGGATGATCTTACGATCGTGCAAGGTAAGTTTAATTATTGGAAAATGTTAGCATGTCCTCACAAAATATAAATATACATATTCATCGATAATTATATACGACACTTTTCCTACATTACCTTCTATACCAAATTGATAGAAACACCCATTAAAGGTTTTTTTATGGAACTCGCCTTGATATGAGTGTTATTAAAACCGACAATCAAGCGAAGCAGTAATTTCATAAATATTTCCAATAAATAATGAAGGTATTGGACCTATCAGTGTGAACTTTGCAGTTAGAAAGCAATGATCATATTATTTGACGCTATATTTGACAATTGCCCTTAAAACAACGTTGTTCTTGGATGTTAAAATCGTGAATGTCCTGGGTGATAAAGCCTGAGTATTTTAAAATATTGTCTTTAAATAATTTCTAGTCATTGTATACAAAATATCATAAATTCAACTATATACGAAAAGATGGACTAACCGTGATCTATTACTTTTATATACACTGCAGAAAAACCAACTAGAGAATGACAGTGACCTATAAATTTCAGAAATCCACGACAACAATCTGTTAAAATCCACAACACAAATTCGAAAAATTGAATATTTTAAGGATCGTTTGCTATTCTTAAGTAGGTACTTTCGAACAGCTTGTGTCTACTTCTCTCTAAATAGTTAGAAATCGAGACTAGATTCTGGCTGGTAATTATTATGTCATTAGAGAGAATTGGACACAACCAAACCGTACTTTGCAAACTGCGACCTTCTCAGATCTATTGCTCGATCCCAATTGAATTAGAGTTCGCCTTCTAGTCCAACGCTCCTGATGAAGTCGATGATGACTTTAGGTAATACCTTTTCCAGGTCTTTGTGATTCAACTGCCAGTGGTCTAGACTGTGGACAGTCTGTTGCATCTTCGCAAGATGTGCTCCGATGTTTATCATTGTCCTAGCAGAAGCGATGCTCTAGGATCTCTGCAAATCCGATTTTCTGAAGATTCTTTCGCAGTCCACAGTGGGCTGTTAGGAGTCCTGTTATGATCCCGTTCTTCTTTTCAAAGGATTTGGTCTAAATAATTCGAGTGAACTTGTCCTACTGTTTCATGACAATACTCGCGTTTTATCTGCTTGCTCCAATCCAACACTTCTTTGGCTATGATCCTCTATGCCCGGAAGGAGAGCTCTGGTCCTATGAACTTCTTCATGGTATGGTGGCACCAGATATCTTAGAATTTGAATCACCAACCACTCGAATTATCAGCAGGAGGTGGATTCTACGCAGAGTTGTACCTGCCCTAGCCGTTAAATTTTGTTTTATAGGTAGGTATACTGATATTGGGTGGAGATAATGATTAAGAAAAATCGCTTAAATATAATTGAGAATTGTTTATTATATATATATATATATATATATATATATAGAGAATAAGAGTAATCTGTTTCGAATCCAAAACACATGAGAAGTACGACTATTGGTATCGTGGGTAGGCCTATCTGACACATTTGTTGGTGACCTGTTAATATACACGAAATTTCGTGCTATTAAAATTCCACGATATTATATATATGTATAACCGCACAGTTATATGCCTATAAAATTGTGTGTATATATATATATATATATATATATATATATATATATATATATATACCAATAGTTGTACTCCTCATGCGCAAACAAATATCGAGAATAAGATAAATCTGTTTCGAATCCAAAAGAACCCACCGTCCGTCTACAGGCCTATCTGACACATTTGTTGGTGACCTGTTAATATGCACGAAATTTCGTGCTATTAAAATTCCACGATATTAGGTTTAAGCTTCACCGCACAGATTATAGGTGTCACCATCAATAATCTGATGCTGTTCACATGTTTGTATTGGCCTAAGGCTATTAACCTACGAGAAATCTGATACGAATTTGAAAGAGACCACAGGCCGTCCTGATGATTGGGAAACCATGAAACAGGCTGTAGACGGATGGTGGGTTCTTTTGGATTCGAAACAGATTTCTCTTATTCTATATATATATATATATATATATAATTATATTATATTATATAATAATATTATTATATATATATATATATATAATTATATTATATTATATAATAATATATGATCTACCTAATTAATGTAAAAAAGTTCAGTTTCTCGATAAAAGGTATTTATAAACAAAATTACTCCCGAAGATCAGTTTCACTTTCACTGTCGTCATCCAAATTGATAATACATTTTTCTTTGGGAATTTTTTCTATATCCATATTTGACTTTTCCACGTTTTTAATATGGAAAACACACTTGGCCCAGATGCTATCAGGATTGTTTGCAGTTTCTGTTTGAATAAGAGCTACCACAGTTGAACTTAAGGTTGGAGAAATATTATTTCTTCGAACTGCTGACTTAAGCTTATGCCATATATGTTCAATTGAGTTAAACATACAGTGATAAAGAGGAAGTCTGAGCACCGTATGTCCCAATCTTTCAGCCAATGCATCATAAAAATTTTTCTTTTTATCGAATAACTGCGTAAAACTTCTAGTAACTGTGTTTTTGTGTAGTTTTCCTCAGAGTACATATCATTATTTAACATATATTTTTGTATAGTGGCTTTGGTGTCATTTGAACATGGTGCTTTATCTAGACACTGGCATTATCCATGACGATAATACTGTTGGGTGGAATATTTGGTATGAGTTTATTTTGGAACCCCTCCTCAAATAATTCGGCTGTACTATCATCATGACAATCGACTAAAGAGTCCTCAATATTCTTTGCCGATAAACACAACGCATTTGGTATAAAACCATTTTCGGTTCCTGCGTGAATTATCGTAATGTGTTTCCCTTTATTAGACGGAGCATTAGTTTGGCACAAATCAGATGAGTCTACCCAACTTTTGTTTGGAATATCGTGTGTATCGAACCAAGTTTCATCTAATGGTTCTACCATATTCTCTAAATTCGTTTATTGTCAATAAATATTCAAATCTCCATTTCTTAAGGCGCACAGATTCCATTAAGATTTTTCTGAGTTTTATAAATTTGAATCTGTTTTGTAAAAGAGACTTCCTTGAAGTCAACACTGGATACCAGTTTCATTCTTTTTAAGCCGTTGCATTAAAATATCTAATGTAGGCACAATTTGCTCTTTATACAAGGCATATATTGTTCTTCGAATGATATCTACATCACAGCCATCTAGTTTCCTTGAACCGCCAGAGTCTTCTCGTTTCTTCCTTTATAAAATAGGGTTACTTCCTATTTTAAACACTGTGGAATACGGTGTTTTTGTTGAAGAAGCACTTTGTTTCAAAGCTTGATCCTTTGACATTCCACGTTCCAGAAGGGAAATATAAACATCTAATATAATTTGTTTCCCATGAGGGTGTAACATTTGTCGAGTAGTGGTACTACGACCTTCAGTTTAAGTACTAGCTTCAGGATGAGCCCATGGACGCCACATTTTTCACGACACAAAAATCGAATAGACACTTTAAAATAGACACAACTGACGCAACGGAATATTAGGTAGGTAATGACTTAATGTTGTTTAACTTTCCCCCTTTTATTTACCTGAAATTGGAAAGCGGTCAGTTCTCAAAACAGTCTTGTTTTCCAAATCTGGTAGGTAATTTATTTTGTAACCGTAAATAGACCATTATCGCTATAATCTCGTTAATAGCCCATTAGTACTGAAAGTCTGGTGGCCAGGTAAGTGAATTTTATTATTTACACACATTTAAACATATCCTCACCAAGGGTTCTGAATCAACCTTACGAGATTTTTCATTATCAAATGAATTTAAATTCAAAACTGTCAACAAAAGCCGAAAATAATGGAGAGCCCACTATCACTAAAATGCCAAACTATTTCATGAGATATTTTGATCCGGACCTGGGAATCTTTTAATGTCACACACTTTTATCGCTTATCTATATTTCGAACAATAGGTAATAATGAGGGTCGTCGGCTACTATTGATTTACGACCTCCTTAGATATCTGGTGCGACCATACCTTATTTCACCAGAAGATCAACTTTCTCATTTCCTTCAAAGCATATTTGTCCAGGGATCGATATCAGAGTTATCATGTTGTCCCTGCCTAGCCTATGAACTTCCATTCTAATAGATTTTATCCGACTTGATGCTTTCAGCGCTATCTAACATGATTTTCTATACGAATTTCTGGTAACCAGATTTCGATTGCATTTACTTTTTCCTGGAATATTGTGGCGAACTGTCCCAGGTTTTTGCTAAAGATAAATTCTGGCTGTACTCTGTCTTCCATCTCATTTCGGAGCCGTCTATAA
Source organism: Gonioctena quinquepunctata (assembly GCA_018342105.1). Taxonomy (NCBI): domain Eukaryota; kingdom Metazoa; phylum Arthropoda; class Insecta; order Coleoptera; family Chrysomelidae; genus Gonioctena; species Gonioctena quinquepunctata. Next base: position 656,022 of record JAFIRS010000251.1, read on the forward strand.
GCCGTTGCAAGTTGGTCCTTCCGAGTTCTATTTCTTTGGGGCCCCATTCATGTCTTACCAGGAGGTCTATTGAAGTTGCAAGGGGGATCATTGTTTCGGGTGATATCAATAAAATCGAATGAAATTTTATCTCGACATATTTTTGTATATACTAACTCTTGCTCTAGGTGAATATGCAACAGAGGAATGCTGAGGAGGACTTCCATAGTTGCTGTCGGGGTGGTGAAAATTGCCCCTGTTATGGCCAAACACGCATGTCTCTGGAATTTGTTGTGTTTTTCTCGTGTAGTCTCCTGGGTTCCTTTGCTCCATATGTAACCATAGACTGTGTCAGGGGGTTTCTTCCCCTATTATCAAACCTTGGCGCTTTTCACTGTTCTCGGGTTTTCTCGGGCGCCACCTTTAACTTTATAGTGGAAAAGGCCACTTTTGCTCCGGGCAGTCTCAGTGAAGAAAGACACTCCAGGGGTCAATATAGTCGTGACACTGTAACAGGGCCAGCAAGGCAGGCTTTAATTGCCTTCAACTGGGTTTCGAACCTGGGTGGCGACTGCGCACTAGATGTTAAAATTCTACTCAAAATTGTCAATGAAAGAATACGAAGAACAGGATAAACAGGTATATTAAAAATACTGAAATACAGTGAGGGCGGCTGACGGCGACCTCAAGTTATCACAACAAATGAATACATGGCAAGCACTATATAAAGAGAAAGCAAGGAGGGTGTTTTCAAGCAAGCGGGGTAAACTTAACAACCAAAAGCTCTGCGGTGGGGGGTGGGTATTGTACGGACTCGTATGCAGAAATTACCAGCACAGTATTGAAATGAATGTGTGCCTCTTACGATCATGCGCACATCGCATCTGCGGTACTTACAAACATTTCCTGATGTCTTTTACCTGATACAACATATTTACCAAACTCCGATCTCACTGCTTCGGCAAGGCCCGGGACGGTCGTGGACTGCTTTGGTCTTTGGCTCACACTCTGGATACTAGTCGGCCGCGTGGCTGCTTCTGCTGGGCTGGGCAAGCTACTCATTCTTTGAAATTTGTCAAAACGGAACTACGGCCAGCTTCTCCCTCTTTTCCGAATCCCTCCTGATCGACTTATATGCGCGCGCCGTTTTGTGGACTCTGTCGTTTGCGATACAAATTATACCTTCACAGAATAATTACCCAGAATATCGGCCACCCCTCCTTCGTGACGTCAACGGCTGCTCGGACACAGTGTCATGTTCTCGGTGGCGCGCTGTGACGTCAGCTCGGTGCGCGCGTCTCTGTCTAGACTCAACTATGCTGGGTGGCGATAGGACTGTTGGCTCGTACGTGAATGAATGCGATCCTTTGTGGAAACTTTTATTCTCGAGTTTTGCGTTCGATTCAAGTGCTTACTCCAGATTGGGGCGGGTGACGTACGATTGCTTTGTTTCAATCATTCGTTCTCCACAACCACGCTCGCGGTATTGGCGTGAGTTACGGAGGGTGTTTAGCCTATTCATCGTGTTAGGGGTGATTCACGGATTTATCACGAACCTGAATGGTATTTCTAGACCTATTATTACTTTCAAGCGGGGTTAAATTCCTTACAGGGAGCTTTTGGCTGATAAATATAGCGGGAAAATAGTAACTTCGTTACACACCCTTCCTACTTCGGGGAAAAAGAAAAAAAACTTTTTTTTTCTTTTTAACATGCATTCGTATGGTCAGAGGGACCTGAAAACTAACTCGTTTTGCTGTGAACATTCTCAAAACTTAGACGGCTAGCAACCTTATGTTCTAACAAAAAAAACAGGTCCATTCGGAATATAACAGTATAGCCCGCCAGGTGCCTACCCCCCCTAATAGTCGAACCCTTTATTCGGGGTAGGTCCACCTGATACATAAATTACGGAATGAAATAAAATTAAATGTGGACCTCAAATTATTCCAAATGAAAAACAAAATAAACTCTTGCCTGGTTGCCGGAGAGCAACAAACAGGACTACTGTGTATGATTACTGTACAACAAGAAAACATTACCAGTCAAAAAAAAATTAGAGAGAAAAAAAAAATAGTCATACCACAATTGTGAAGTAAAAAAAAAACCTTCCTGGATTGGATGCTGGCATCCGCATCCTGATCCTACGGGTCTGCCTACGGCATCAATGGGTGCTGAACATCCGCATCGGGGATATGCGGGTCAGGATACGACATAAATGGGTGCTGAACTCCGCATCGGGGAATGCGGGTCAGGATACGACATCAATTGGGTGCTGAACTCCGCATCGGGGATGCGGGTCAGGATACGACATCAACATGGACATGGGTGCTGAACATCCGCATCGGGATGCGGGTCAGGATACGACATCAACTGGGTCTTCCGCATCGGGGACATGCGGGTCAGGATACTGTTGACATCGGGGCACGGGGCGTCGTCCTTCTTGGGCTGGTTTCCTCTGGGCTGGTCTCCTCTGGGCGGCTGGCTGTGTGAAGTGGACCTTCCGCGGGCAACATGTTCCTTAGTTCACCTCGGTATCTGGGCTATGGGCCGGGCGCAGATCTTTAACATGGATCCGTAAGAACCGCTTGCCTGCCTGATTTTTCAGGTTATACACCACCGGTGATAATACGTGGGTCACCGTGTATGGACCGGAGTATTTTGGAGCCAGTTTCGCGGCAAAACCTTTCTCGGCTGATGATAGGTGATGCTCTTTCTTCATTACCTGATCGCCAACATGACATCGCCATTCTCGACGCCGGAGATTGTAGTGGCGGCTCTGAGTGGTGAAAGCTTTGGCCAGGTTGATTCGAACCATCTCAAACGTCTCCTGTAGGTGTTTGAGCCTCTCTGTGTGACTTGTGACCTCGGCTTGGTTATTTTCTCCTTCATCGTCCTTCTCGTGGGTGGTACCAGCGGTCTGTATATCGCCTTTGGTACTTCCATCTCCCTTCCAAAGTTCAGGAATGCTGGAGAATATCCGGTGGAGTCCTGGCGGGCGGTATTGATGGCAAACAACAGGTCGGCTAGATGCGAATCCCATTTCCGGTGGTCCTGGTCACAGAATTGTGCGATCATCGTCTTGAGCGTCTTATTGGCCCTCTCGACTGGGTTTGCTTGTGGCGTGTATGGCGGTGTTCTACGGTGGTTGATTCCAAGCTCCTTCAGCATATCCTCGAACAGGTGCCCTGTGAATTGGGTTCCGTTGTCGCTGAGGACTACTTTCGGGCATCCGAAGCGGGTAATGATCTCCTCGTAGAGAGCTTGGGTGACGGCCTTGGCGGTAGCCTTGCGGATAGGCCGACACTGAACCCATTTCGTGAATCGGTCTTGGAACACGACCAGGAACGTATTTCCTCGGGTAGAGCGGGGTAACGGGCCAACCAGGTCTGTACTGACGCATGCCCAGGGTTGGCGGTTAGTCGAGGGTTGCATCTTCCGGCTGGTTTCATCTGGGACGGCTGACCGGACATACTTGGCTACGTCGCGGAACATGCCTGGCCAGTAATAGCGAGCTGCAATCTTGGCTATCGTCTTGGCAATGCCCATATGGCCGGCGGTGGGTGCATCGTGCATCTCCTCCAGTATTCTGACCCTTGTCGGCTTAGGGACACACATTTTCCATGGGTTAGACAGTTCTGGCTCTGTCAGGTCGTTGGAGTCCCAAAAATGGCGGTACAAGCGATCTTCTTGGATACAATAGTCTGGAAACATCTCTGGACTTCGTTGTACTTCTTCTTTCTTTTTGTCGTACCATGTGCAGACAGCTACTGGTTCGACGGCGGTCATCTCTTCGACATGTTCTCCGGTCTCCGTGCCTAATGGATCTCTTGATAGAGCATCTGCCACTTTATTCAGCCCTCCTCGGCGGTACTTGACTTCAAAGTCATATTGCTGTAGGAACATGCTCCAGCGGGCGAGGCGTCCTGCAGGGCTCTTGATGGAATGCAGCCAGCGGAGAGACTGATGATCGGTGATGACCGTGAAGTGGTATCCTTCCAAGTAAGGGCGTAGCTCTCGATTCCCCATACAATCGCTAGGCATTCCTTTTCGGTCACGGAATAGGCCTTCTCTGCGGAGGTTAAGGATCGGCTAGCATACGCGATGACGTGCTCGTTGTCCTCTGTGGCCTGCGTCAGGACCACTCCTAAGCCTTGATCGGATGCGTCGGTCTGCATGCTGAACGGTTTGTCGAAGTTGGGGCAGGTCAGGACTGGTGCTTCCGTGAGGCATGCTTTCAGCTTCTGGAAAGCTTCTTCTTGTTCCGGTGCCCAATGCCAGCGGCGATTCTTCTTTAGTAGCCGATGCAACGGTGCTGCTACTTCAGAAAATGCCGGCACAAATCGTCGGTACCAGGATGCCATTCCTAGGAACCGTCTCAAACCTCGCACGTTGGTGGGAGCTGTTAGTTCCACAATGGAGGCCACTTTCTCGGGATCTGTCCTGATGCCTTCTGACGTCACTAGATGTCCGAGATACTTGAGTGATCTCCTCCCAAACTGGCATTTTTCTGGATTGACTCGCAGGTTAGCTGCACGAAGGCGACGGAACACTTCCTGCAGATTAGCGAGATGCTCTTCAAACGTGTTTCCTAACACGATGATATCATCCAGATATGCGAAGCAATATGGGTCCATTTCCGGTCCGATAATGGTGTCCATCAATCGCTGAAATGTTGCAGGAGCGGCGTGGAGGCCGAACGGCATAACTCGGAACTGGAATAGTCCTCGGCCAGGTACTGTGAAGGCGGTCACCGGTTTACTGTCCTCGGATAGTGCGACTTGCCAGTATCCTTGTCGCAAGTCGATACTGGAAATATATCGGGCACGGCGTAGTTTGTCCAGGATTGCGTTGATGAATGGCAACGGGTAGGCATCCTTCATGGAGACGGAATTGACTTTCTGGAAGTCGATGCAGAACCTCGGCTTGCCATCTTTCTTCCGCACTATGACTACAGGTGAACTCCATGGGCTCCCGGAGGGCTCAATGATATTCTCCTGTAGCATTCTGTCAACTTCTGTATTGATTACATCCTGCATTCTGGGATTCTGGGGACGGTATCGCTGCTTTATTGGCTCTGGATTTAGGAGACGGATCCTATGTTCCACCAGCGGCGTTACCCCATAAATTTCCTCAAATGGACGTAATTCTTCCTGTAGGAATTCTTGTAAGTGGTCCTCTTCCTCTCTGGATAGTGTCAGGGCCGGTCTTGGCTCAGTAACTCCAATGGGGAAGCATGGTACGGGCCGAGCTTCCATTGCAAGGGGTTGGTTCTTTACCAAGATTTGCCCACTTCCTAGGTCGAGTCCAAACTGCCTTTTCCTCAATATGTCCATTCCTAGGACCATATCGGATGACAGTCCACTCAGGTGTCCAAAAGATTCCTTGAAGCGGTATTCTCCAAATCGGATCTCCACGTGATACGTTGCGGGGACAGTAACGGTTTCTCCATTGGCCAGGCGGGCGGAACTCGTAGCAGTTGGAGTTTTCGGTACTCCTAGCAGATTCCACTGCCTGGCTATCCTGTCGCCGACATAGGAGATTACGGCACCGGTGTCAATCAACGCTTCAGCAGTACCACCGGGAATCTTGACGGAAAGATGCGGTCGGTGGTCGGCGGTAGCGCTGTTGGTAGTGGGTGAGGCGTCCTGGGGGCGGTGCTGCACGTGCCTCAAGTCGTGGCAGCGCCCTAATGGTTTTCCGTCCGTGGGCATGGGCAATCACGAGACATTACTCCGTCTCGCTTGCATCGGGAGCAGAATATCCTTGGGGCTGATTGGCATTGGCTCCTAAAATGCCCTGTTTGCCCGCATCGCCAGCACTCTCGGCTATCTTCGATGGGGCGGCGGTTGACTGGGCTGCCTTGGCTCATGACTGGCTGGACTACTGGGCTCCTAGGGGGCGGTGTGGCTAGTTGGGCAAGCCTAGTGACCACTGGTGGGGCTGCCGGGGTCCTATATGGTGCCAAACGCGGCGCTGGAGTCGCCCTCTGAGCTTGTTCAATCTCTGCTCGCAAAAGTTCGTACTCTCTAGCAGCTTTGGCGAACTCCTGCACGTCGTTGAAGTCTGTCCTTCTGTTTCCGCCGGAATTCTGGGGCGGTTGCGGTCGCCAGTTCAACTCCTGGTCTGGCGGGATTCCACCATGGCGGCGAATCAGCGTCTGCAGGTCGGTGATGTAGGCTGCCGTACTTTCTCTCAGGCTGTGTGTCCTCCTGCTGATAGCCGCTTCCAGGTCAATTCGGTAGTTGACGGGGAAGAAGAAGTCCTGAAAGGCGGTACAAAAGCCTTCCCATTTCGGCCAGCATGCCCGGTTGTTTCTGAACCAGAGGGCCGGCATCCCTTCCAGTAACTCTGGCATAGCTTGCAGGAGGCGGTCTGCGGTGATGCCTTGGGACTCTCGGATCTCCTCCAATCTTTCGAGGAAGGCGGCGGGGTCGTTGGTCCCATTAAAGGTCACTCTCCAGTCCTTTACTCTCAATGGTGCCATCCCTACACTCGTAGTAGGCGGCAGTGGGGCGGCCTGTGCTCCCACTGGGGTCCCTGTGAGCACGTTGCTCATGATCGGGTTTCCAGTGCTCGTCACTGTAATGGTGGGTAATACGGGCGGCGGTGCGATTGTCGTGGTCGTCGTGGGGAACGGAAACAGGTTGATGACGGTCGGTGCGGGTGATGCTGCTCGTCCTTCTCGGAGAAATTTTATGATCCTCCTTCGCTTCTCGTCGACGGTGCCGGTTGGATCCAAGCGAAATCTAGCGAGCTCGGTGTCTAGCTCCTCTTTCCGTAGTTGATACACCCATCCGACGCGGGTGTCGTTAGGGTCACTTCCTGTACCTGGACTCAGCGGTGGTGGGCATCCGGCGGGGCTTGTGGTGGTCACTGGCACGACGATGGGGCTTCCTAGTCCTGTCGGCATCTTCGGCGAATACTTGGAACTCGTACGTCTTACTTGTCTCACAGTCGGAACTTCACTCTCTCAGCTTGCACGTCTTACTTGGTTCGCAGTCGGTACTCAACTTTCTCAGCTTGCACGTCTTACTTGGTTCACAGTCGAACCTCAACTCCTTGGCTTGCACGTCTTACTCGGCTCACAGTCGGAACTCAACTCCTTGGCTTGCACGTCTTACTCGGCTCACAGTCGGAACTCAACTCCTTGGCTTGCACGTCTTACTCGGCTCACAGTCGGAACTCAACTTCTTGTCTGGTCCTCGTATCTTGGGCACCGTACCTCAGGGAGCGCTTCTGCGCACTCGATAATTCGTTAGGGAGGTATCGCACGGACGCCTGACTCTCTTCTGAGCCGAGTTTGACAATCTGTCAAAAAATGACAGGTCGGTAGCCTTCAACGGATTTCGGTTCTATACACCCTATGGAACCAGCTTCACGGATTTCCAACTGTCCTTGTCGTACGAGCTTGCTTTCTCTCTCTTCACCCACGTATCTCGTGAATGGTTAACCTGAAAAGGAAACGGATGACGGTAATCGGTTCTACACCCCCGGAAACCTACTAAACGAGGGGTCACTCGGCATATTGACTCTCTTTTGAGTCGAAGTTGACATCTGTCAAAAATGACAGGTCTCGGTATACTATAAAAACGGTCCCTGCTCGGGCGCCAATTTGTCAGGGGGTTTCTTCCCCTATTATCAAACCTTGGCGCTTTTCACTGTTCTCGGGTTTTCTCGGGCGCCACCTTTAACTTTATAGTGGAAAAGGCCACTTTTGCTCCGGGCAGTCTCAGTGAAGAAAGACACTCCAGGGGTCAATATAGTCGTGACACTGTAACAGGGCCAGCAAGGCAGGCTTTAATTGCCTTCAACTGGGTTTCGAACCTGGGTGGCGACTGCGCACTAGATGTTAAAATTCTACTCAAAATTGTCAATGAAAGAATACGAAGAACAGGATAAACAGGTATATTAAAAATACTGAAATACAGTGAGGGCGGCTGACGGCGACCTCAAGTTATCACAACAAATGAATACATGGCAAGCACTATATAAAGAGAAAGCAAGGAGGGTGTTTTCAAGCAAGCGGGGTAAACTTAACAACCAAAAGCTCTGCGGTGGGGGGTGGGTATTGTACGGACTCGTATGCAGAAATTACCAGCACAGTATTGAAATGAATGTGTGCCTCTTACGATCATGCGCACATCGCATCTGCGGTACTTACAAACATTTCCTGATGTCTTTTACCTGATACAACATATTTACCAAACTCCGATCTCACTGCTTCGGCAAGGCCCGGACGGTCGTGGACTGCTTTGGTCTTTGGCTCACACTCTGGATACTAGCGGCCGCGTGGCTGCTTCTGCTGGGCTGGGCAAGCTACTCATTCTTTGAAATTTGTCAAAACGGAACTACGGCCAGCTTCTCCCTCTTTTCCGAATCCCTCCTGATCGACTTATATGCGCGCGCCGTTTTGTGGACTCTGTCGTTTGCGATACAAATTATACCTTCACAGAATAATTACCCAGAATATCGGCCACCCCTCCTTCGTGACGTCAACGGCTGCTCGGACACAGTGTCATGTTCTCGGTGGCGACGGCTGTGACGTCAGCTTGGTGCGTGCGCCTCCTCTGTACTCTCGTCCTTCTGGCGGAACTCTCTCCTTGGCGTGTTGGCTGGTTTCGCTGCTTCGGAACGACTGCCTGCTCTCTCGAGCATTTGATCCGGGCACAGTGTCATGTTCTCGGTGGCGACTGCTGTGACGTCAGCTCGGTGCGCGCGTCTCTGTCTAGACTCAACTATGCTGGGTGGCGATAGGACTGTTGGCTCGTACGTGAATGAATGCGATCCTTTGTGGAAACTTTTATTCTCGAGTTTTGCGTTCGATTCAAGTGCTTACTCCAGATTGGGGCGGGTGACGTACGATTGCTTTGTTTCAATCATTCGTTCTCCACAACCACGCTCGCGGTATTGGCGTGAGTTACGGAGGGTGTTTAGCCTATTCATCGTGTTAGGGGTGATTCACGGATTTATCACGAACCTGAATGGTATTTCTAGACCTATTATTACTTTCAAGCGGGGTTAAATTCCTTACAGGGAGCTTTTGGCTGATAAATATAGCGGGAAAATAGTAACTTCGTTACAACTGTTAAAGCCAGTACATTTGTGAGGGTTGCGTTATCCATGTTAGTCCAAAGGACTTGCTTTGCTCTGTTGGATACTTTTTCTAGATGAGCGTTCCACATTATATTTTATTATCAAGAATTAGTAATAGGTATTTGGCTTCTTGCTTGAATCGAATTGTTTCCCATTGAAGACCAACTTTCCTGAGTGAATCTAACTTCCTTCTTCTGGTGAATGGAATTATCACTCACTCACTAGGGTTAATCTTCTTCAGCTGAAACTCTTACTTTATTCGTTCTTCAGAGATCGAAGAAATTTTATCTCTTGATTCCCTGTGCATATGAAAATGCGAAAATTATGTCAACCAGTACTTTTCTTCAATCACGATCCTTTTTCCGACCGCACTATGTAAGAAATTCTGGAAAAGGTAATTGACAGACAGCTTTCCTCAAATGTCAAGTTTAATCCAATCTTTGGAACATGTAGATAGTTGAAAAGGGAAACATTCTCAATTGAATATTGATAGAAAGATTTTTCTGTGAATTGAAAAATCCACGATTAAAATATATTGAAGACCTAGTGAATGCGATGTCTCTCCTGCGTCAATGTTACGAATGATTTCTGGTGAGTACTCTCTTTTGGAAAACATTCTTCTTTGCCTCATTCATCTTTATGAGTTCTTAATTGAGACTGGAATAGAAAATCAAATAACTATCTGAATGAAAATGCCAATTTTCAATTTAAGATTTTTTCTTTTGAGTAAGGGGCCTTTCCAGAATATCTATCAGATGTAGTTCAATGTCCAGCGTAGCTATAGCCGGGGAAGTAGTTGTTTTCTGTTAGACATTCATAAAAAATAACTTCATTTTAATCGTGGATTTTTCAATTCACAGAAAAATCTCTCTAGGAATATTCAATTGAGAATGTTTCCCTTTTCAACATGAATACCCCACAAGAGGTTATCTTGACGATGGAAGATAGTGACTAAAGTTTATCTTTCAGTCGCAGATGATTCCACATCTGATTATATGAACATCCTGTTTATATTTTCAACAAATCAATGTAGATAGTTTTCTTCATACTCTGGATACTTTAGAGGAAAACACCTTGTTCACTTTGGTCTTATCTTCTCATGGAGGTTCAACCTGTGTCCACTTTTTTTACGTTAGATAGTGATTGGGACTAGAATATAGCTGCTATTGCAATATACGTCTACATGCATATTTCCTTAGAATAAGAGATATGACATTTGTCGGTTCCTTTTATATAATCTTGATGATCATTCTGGGGCACTTTCAATGGTCTCGATGTTTCACATAATTTCAGAGATGAAATTATTCAAGACCTTTGAGAATAAGAAAATCCGAACACAAAAATAATATAAGAAATAGAGAAATTGGAACATCAAAATTGGCAGAACATATATCAACACAAACAGGGGCCCATATAGCAGATTGGGACAACACGAAAATTCTCATGCAGGAACAAAATGACACGAAAAGGAAATTAAAAGAAGCTTCCCGTATTTTATTGAACGGAAATGATAATGTAGATGCGTGTTCTCTCACTATGGATCCAACATGGATGTCCCTACTGAAAAAGGAGGTGGAACTACAGAAATTTCGTACAAAATATATCATGTTGATTTGAACATCCTGTGAACTTCTGTGGTACATGTCAGATTTTGACAAGTGCGATTTGAAAATGTGATCATTTTTAAAAAACCAGGATTTGATAAAGGGAACAGAGGTGATTCCCGAAACTACATCAAAGGAAGTATAATTGGTATTTAGAATTTTCCAATTTACTGTTGTGGTAAAATATTCTAGGTAAATAATTTTTAAACGGTAAGTTACTGACAAATTTGAAATTTTTTTGGTTTATTTTAGAATCCCAATTATTAAAAACGCTCAACGTATCGGGGCAAATTTAGTAATTTGCCCTTCTCAGAACAGATAACTAATAATTTTTACTTCTAGGGGAAGAGAAAACAAAAAATATGGAAAACAGAATTCCGATACCTCCCCAAAAAACATTCAGACGTTATACAGTGATTTATCCTATCTGTAAATATTTCAAAGCTTAGTTTCATGTCGCTGAAATAATAAAAATAATAATAAGAAATAAAAATATAAAAAAAAATCAAAGACAAGCTTTTATTTATACAAATGCACTAAAAAACAAAAAATAATTTCTTTCATTGTTTGATCTAGGTTATTCTGTGGGTAATAGATTCAAAATCTCGCCTCGCAAGATTACCTATTTTGTATCCGCGGCAAGCTTTTCAATAACATAATAATCTAGATCAAACAATGAAAGAAATTTGTATAAATAAAAGCTTGCCTCTAATTTTTTTTATAATTTTTGATTTTAACTTTCAAGTTCTGTTTTTTCACAACTAATAAAAGCTTGATTTGTTGAAAATATGAACAGGATGTTTATAAAATCAGATGTGGAATCAAATAACTATCTGAATGAAAATGCAAATTTTCAATTTCAGATTTTTTCTTTTGAGTTAAGATCTTTTCAGAATATCTATCAGATATAGTTCAATGTCCAGTGTGGCTTTAGCCGGGGAAGTAGTTGTTTTCTGTTAGACATTCACAAAAAATAACTTCAATTTTGGCGTGGATTTTTCAATTCACAGAAAAACCTTTTTAGCAATATCCAATTGAGAATGTTTCCCTTTTCAACATCAATAAAAGCTGTTTTTAAATTATTTGTTTCCTTTATTTATTTTATATTTTTTAGTATATATGGTATTAAATAACTAGTTTAGTAATTTATATCTAATATAGTTTTTAATTTTGAAACAATCATAATCTCTGACCCCAAAAACCCCTACATACCAATTTTGAAAAGAATTGGACCATAATCACAAAAGTTGTCCGCCACATTGGAGCCGCCATTTTGTTTGTTTCCTATCAAAAATTGTATAATGCATTGTCACCGGAATTATGTACACCTGCCAAATTTCAAATCAATCGGAAACAATCTTTTCTATACAAATATAGAATAGATTCCCACAAACCATAAAAGAACCAAACACATTGATAGAAAATATCATTTGACACGTAAATGAATATTACAAAATAAAGTAATACTGAACAATTGGCTGATGCCCTCAAAAAGCCACTACCTAGACCAAAGTTCTCACTCACCAGAACAAATGTGGGATTGCATTGATTTTTTTATTAATATTTCTTTTGGATTTGTTTTTGAGTGGGAGTGTTGAGTTTACCGCTAGATGAACTAAGATAAAAACACAAATCAAATAGTTATGATTCATCGAAAAATACTCTGTGCGGCATTCTCAAGAGGGTCTGATTTATGAACTGTATCAAACACTTCTGGATCTCATGAGCCCGAATATACTAGAGATACTAGTATCATTTGAGGTGTCTGAAACATTATGGCCACTGAGCAAATCACTTTTTTTTAAACTTAAAAGTGGAAAATAACCGTTGTACACTTAGAAGTCACAGTCCTTTCAAGAGAGTGTGATAGTTTCGGTGACGTTTTGGTAACTTCCATAAAACGTTCAATGTGGCAGGCAGTTGATTGTAATATGTGGTGATGGTTGCCACGTTCTTGCTATCTCCATAATTGATAGCCACAGTACGCTTTTAATAAAAGTCACTATAAATTACAACAACCTTCAAAATTCAGCATTCCGCGCGATGACGAAAGCTAACCTAACTTTTCTCAAATTACACTATTGTGGCTTGCAAAAAATTCGTTTGACCTGTTACGTGAATAATATTCATTCAAAATAAAATGGAATATGCGTTTTCAATAGACAATTTTTCTTGATTCTGTATAAAAAGGTTAATTTAAATAGATCGGATCTCTGACTTGTGCTCCTGCCTAATATTTATACCTCAATTGTTGATTCTGTTTGCATAAATGCCATCATTTTCATTACTTGTTAATTGATCATTGTTAATTGATACTTGATAATTGTTGATTGGAGCTGCATAAATCCACTAAACTTGCTACATGTCCTTTTTTAACAATTAATGAACATGTACCCGCAATTTCGAAGTTATAACTTTGAAGTGGCAGGTTATAATAGCTCGACGTGTTCGCTCCTTTCAAGGGTATAGACCTTATGTAATTTTTAGGCTATAACTTTGAAGTGGTGAGTCATGGGCCTGCGACGTGGGTGCCACTTTCCAGTGGAGGAGAAGTTAATAATTTAGTTTCACTGGGCACTTTATGATGGCAGGAGCTTTAGAGTGGTATATTTACACTTTCTGACACTTTAAAGTTATATTCTCCAGAAGCCGCCATATTTACAGGAATATGCTGGGTCGCCATTATTAGAGAAATCAACCAAATATTCAATAAAGATTCATTTGTTGTCAGCCCTGCATCAAACGTAGTAATTTATTACGTAAGTATTTGTTTCAACTAACCAAAATTGATAAAACAATGTTTGAGGGATTTCAGCACATAATTCCAGATGCGAGTTATTTCCAAAATTATAATGTTTTCCTTAAATAAAGAGTATTCAGATGACACGGGCTCACAATCGAGCTACCCATATTTCACGTAAAACTTTCAATTGTTTGAATTTTATCGCGATCAGAAGAACCCAAATTCAATATACTTACTTACGCGTTTGTATGTTTATATGTTATATATTTTTGTAGTTGATCGAGTATTAGAAATAAATCAGGCAAAATGGAAGAATGAGGAACATTTATCATAAAAATATGTTGCTGAATAGAGATCGAGCTACATATTATTTACACAAATGCAGTCAGTTGTTTCACGAGTCTAGTGTCGGCAACTACATATCCACGTTTTTGCCTGGTGACCACAACGTGGTTGGAACGTGGCTATCTGAGATCCAGGAACGTAGATTGGAACGTAGCAGCCACCAAAAAAGTGTTTCCCATTTTGGTAGCAGCCGCGTGATAGAACCGTGTATATTACGTGGCAGTGGTTGTGGTCAAACACCTCAAAGTTTTCCAGAATTGTGGCCGCTACGTTCCGTCCGCTAAAAGTGCTACTTGAGTTTAAAAAGTTGTTTTAATAATTATTTTATTTTGTGCTTTTTACTTAAGTGCGCCTTAATCTATGTATTTTTGTTATGAGGCCTTTTTTCTGTAAGTTCTGAGCTATCTAGTCCTTCAATGAGGAGACCATCTAAAGATTAACTCGTCCGCGATATCAGAGCTGCCATCTTCAATTTATAAATTCTAACTGAAAATCAATTATCTTTGACTAAATTCATAATCTACGATCCCAAAAACCCCCACATACCAATTTTGAACATAATCGGACAATAATCACAAAACTCGTCCGCCATTTTGGAGCCGCCATGTTGAATTTTTGAATTTTGACCCCGAAAACACCTAGATACCAATTTTGAATAGAATCGGACCATAATTACAAAAATGTCCGCCATATTGGAGCCGCCATTTTGTTTTTTATCCCAACAGAAATTTCGTAATGCATTGTCACCGGAATTATGAACACCTGCCAAATTTCAAATCAATCGGACGATTTGAAGTGGGTCAAATTCAACTTGTAAGATTTGATTATAGACAGACACACAGGCAGACAGACACCCGGACAGATGAAACTAAATAAAAGCTTGTAAAAATAAAAATGACGAAAATTTCAATTGAGTAATGACTATAGAAATAAGTTAAAATAATAATTTCATTGCATCTTTCCTTATTTCGAACTGGTTTTTCCTGATTCGCGACCAAAACCATTGAATTCACGTCAAGTTCAGACAACTGATAACAATGATGATGCGGTCGGTATTCATGAATAATAGATGTATGTGTGGCGATAATCCAGTGGTAATTTCACGAATAAATATAGCTTCGAAATTGTGGTTTTTCTGTCGATGAGCATAGTTGGTTGTTAACTTCTGTCAGGCTAGAGGCCATTGCATAGATGAATGCATAATCGAAAATACATATGGATTACTTCTAGGGAAATTTACATTTACCTTACATTATCATAGTTAAATATTGAATGTCTTCCGACGCATTTAAAACAGGAAGTAACATCGGTGCCACAAAATGAATCATCTTTTTCTAGATCGAAACGTTATAGTTCCTCATATTTCTCGTGACACAAGGTTTGATATTACTAACTATCGAACTGGCTGATGTCATATAATGTTTATAAAACGTGCATTCCCTAACTTTTTAAAGATTTGCCGCGTCACTATTAATGTGACGCTCTGGTTCATGGCTGACGTCACAGCATCCACGTATATTCTTGTTTCTTGACCGATTCACACCGATGATAGATAACCTTTTGTTATCTTCTAGAGGAGATAGCACTGAGTAAAATTTTCAATGACATTTGGAAATATCGGTTGTGGTCAGATTTTTCGAATAAGATACTGTGTTGAAAATTAATGATTTAACGTTCTTTATGAATGAATGAATGAGCTGTATGCCATACGTCAAGATTGTGAAATATTTATCTGACTCATTAATCCATCGACATTTTTGGAATGAGGAGTCCCAAAACTGGAGGGTGTTATGAAATAATGGTGAGGACGCCATGAGCTTCTTCTGTAACAAATGGCAAAATAGTTTATTAGGTTATAGAAATTTAGAAAAAATGAAATATTCAAAACTTTTTTGAAATTTTATGGTTATATATGTGACTTCTATTAAAAAAATTTTTATTTCACTCATTTTAATTTATCATTTTATTCAAAATAAAAAAAATAATGAAAACAGTATTTTAACCTAATATCTAATTATTTCTGTGGTTTTCACTTACTTCTGTCTCTTGTTCGAGCTCTTGCAAGAAGTTGCCCCCGAATCCATTTGCTTCTGTCGCAAAATCTATTGAAGCATTAAAATTATCAATATTATCATCAAATTGTGCAGGGTTTGATGGTAATAAAACTTCATATAATTCCTGAACATCTTGAGGACCTTATTTATATAATTCTTTGAAATCTTTTAGGTTTTCAAGAGAGTTTACTATGTGGCCACGAAGGAGACAATTTTACATAATTTATTTCGACCTCCTTCTTGTTTTTCTATGTTAACTATTTGATGTTCTTGACTTAAATCGGATTTCATAATTGAAGTAGTTGGTTGCTCCTATATTTGGTATCGCATACTCATATTCAAACCACTTCTATGTGTCCATCTCTTTGTGAATTGGAATCATCCTACCTGTTGGCAACATATATAGTGTGAGAGAAAGAGTCATTATAGATAGAGAAATAATGGATGAACCTATTCAAATCCTATTATCAATATTCGAAATTCAATCAGTGAAGGAAGCCTTTCATGAGAAATCCCTTACCCATGCCTAGATTATTTGTTTATCATGTGTCATTATTCGTTCAAAATGTTTCCTCTTTTAGCAATGAGCTTTCTTCTCCGAAGGATAAAGACCCAAAAATATTTATTTGGTGACACAACTCAGCTCGCATTGAATTAAGGGAGTATGGAACTTTTTGTATGACATTTATATACTCTCGAATGTAAATATCTATAAAGCAGAAATTACTTGGGCTGCAGGAATGGCTCTTTTTGCCACCCCAACTTTTCGGTTGGTAACAGCTATTACCAAATTCTCAACAGATACAAAATTACTTTTTTCAAGGCGGGTGATTAAATTTTATATTTTCTGCGGCATTTTGCCATTACCTCCATATAATCAGTATAAAGACTACAATACTTTCAGTGCCTGCTTCTCACATCTACTGTTATTTTTTCGAATGACGGGTGCTTTAAAAACAAATATGAATTAATAGCAAAATGAGTTATAATAATAACAATAATAATAATGAATATGCTTTATTGTCATAAGACAGAATCTTGTTGACTTATCATAGAATAAAAAATGGGGTACATGACAAATAATAATATAAATAAAAATGGTATAAAATAGTGAATAATAAGTCATATGTATAAAAGTCGTATGTATAAGGTAGTAAAGATAGAACAAGACAGTTTAAAAGCTCCTTGGTTAGTCAATATGAAAATCTGAGAGTCAACTAAAAGCTTTTGTTAAAATATTCCTGCAAACTATAATAGGGTCTATCAGATAAAAATTGTTTGACTACCCTCCTGAATTGGGAGTCATTCAGATTAGCAGATCTAATGAACAGGGGTAGATGATTGTACATTTTCCCATCATGGTTAAATATGGAGTCTTTGGTGATATTTTTGATTGGCATTGGGAGTTTCAGAGTGTGGCTGCTGTTCCGAATGTTATAATAGGAAGAGGACGCAGCAAAGTTCAATATATGCTTATTTATTAAACAAACAGATTCCAATATAAATAGTGCAGTAACCATTAGAATATTATTGTTTATGAAGAAGGTTCTACAAGAATCTCTTTGTTTGAGGTTACATATAAATCTCATAGCCCTTTTTTGTAATATCAATAAACTTTAAAATAGAGTTGGACTGCATGCAACCGAGAGTCAAATGAGTGCATAGTGAGCCATTTTGGCCGAGTTATTTAAAAATCACCCTAATAACATAACATCCCGAGGAGATTTTATCAGTGAGTTGCTTGATATGATCCTCAAATTTTAAATTCTGGCCAATGAACACTATTAATTTTTATTTTCCAATGATCTATCTTCAAAAAAAAGTTTGTTAAGCGAGCATCTAAATGATATTAAATTTGTTTTAGTTAAATTAAAAGATAATATGTTTGCATCGCACAAATCTTTAACTTTTTTCAAATCGGCTGATATTATGTTGTGCAACTCACAAAGGTTTTTATTATTCCAGAGAATAGTAATGTCATCTGCAAAGAGGGTGCATTTAAATATTGATCTTGGCGATGTCATTCACATACAATAAGAAAAGGGTAGGACCCAACAAAGATCCTTGTGGAACTCCCGAGTTAATTTCCCTTTTTCCTGGAAGTTCCTCTGTTTTGACAATTTGATTCCGTCCTATCAGGTAAGAATCGAACCCTTTGAAAGTCAATCCTCTGCATTAATACCGTTGGAGCTTCCTCGGTATTATTTCGTGATCAATACAGTCAAAGGCCTTCGACAGGTCACAAAACACTGCTGCTGTCTTTTCACCGGCATTTATCTCTGAATAAACTTTATTCAGGAATGATAATATTGCATCGTGTGTATTCTTGTTATTCTGAAAACCACTGATGATTTATGTTTATTTGCGAATTCAAGTAGACGTTTTTTTACTAATTTTTCAATGATTTTTGCGATGGTTGGAATGAGAGAGATAGGATGGAAATTGGAGGGATCATCAGAATCTCTCCTTATGCAAAGGAATGACCACGTTTTCAGAAAAAAGTGTGCCTGTTTGGAAGGAAAAATTTATCATCGAAACCAATACATTTAGGGCACTAAGTGGAAGATTTTGTATTAATTTACTTGATATTTCATCGTAGCCTGTTGTATTTTTGTTTTTAATATCATATATTATATATATGTATATATATATATATTTATATATATATATATATATATATATATATATATAATTCCAATCAATTCATGAATGCTGGTCTCATACAGAATCAGGTTCTTTTCTGCTCCAAAATTTTCAAGTTAGACTAATGGATCATACGGGCTAGCAATATTTTATTCATATTTTGTGCAATGGAGCAGTAAAAGTCATGTATAGAATCGGGGCTTAGAGTAATGTTGGTTTTTTTTGAGTTTTCTCTTAAGTTATTTATAATTTACCAGGTGTCTTTCATCTTATTTTAGCCTTAGTTCCTTTACCGGACCACGAATTTATCTGATGTACTTCAAAAGACAGGATCCTACTTCTTCCACTCCCTTAGAGGAATATTTCGTATTCATACATTTAAAATTCCCAGATTTTGGCACGCTATATGCATTTACAAATTATGTAGATCTGGTTGCCTTTTGTGATATGCAATTTTCGTAGGAATTTTTGGTATTGAGTAAGTTTTTTGCAAATCGAAAGTCAGAGGTGTTTTTCAAATTCTTAGCGTTTGTGAATGCCATTCAAGTGCTGCTTTTGAAGTGTCTCAACTTTAAGTGTGTCTTACTTAAGGCAGGTATCCTTTTTGGGGAGCTTGAATTTTGAATAGAATAACATGTTTTAAATTGACGCGGCCTGTACTTGAAAATCCAGATGAAAGCAAACGAAAAAACACTCACTTTAATAAATAATTTTCACTAAATTGGGTTTACCAAACCATGACACGTGTTTCGCTATACAATAGCTTCTTAAATCAAAATGTTTTATAATAAATAGACAGAGCAGTTAGTAGTAGGTATAAATGTAATCAAGGATATATCAAACAATAGGGATTAAGTAAAATAGGGATCCATTTCCTCATCAGAAAAACAAAGTTAACAAATATTGTGACTTTTTGCATTTCTTTTCAATATGTAATATTCCAAATACGTTTCAAAACAATGTTTTTCAGTCAAAAGGCGAGTAGCAAAAGCTGAATTTGTTTTATCATTGACAAAACAGTTCCTATGTTCTGATATTCGCTTTTTGGATTTTCTGCCTATTTGGCCTATGTAAAAATTTGTTTACAAAAATGAAATTCAGGATTAAAAGATGTTACACGAATTTCTATATTAAACGAACTAATTACACATGAAAAATTAATTCACTATTTCATAAATGACTGGACTGAATACAATAAACTTCCGAGGGATATGATAAGTAGCAGTTCCATCATGCAGTTTAAAAATGTACTCATGTTCAACCCTAGAACAAAATATACCTAAAGTATAAAAGTAGTATTGTATCAATTCATATATTCACACCATTTCATTTGTATATGTGAAATAATATAAAATACATTTATAGTATTTGTGTATTAGGATTCATATATTAATAAATGTTTCTTTCTTTCAGTACACCATAGTCACTTCATAAACCCACCTCATTTTCATTCTCTCCCCTATCTTATCATACCTTTCAGCCAATCACCGATGATTTTCTTAAGCATCCTAGTATTTTAATTTTCTGAATGATGTTTTGTGACCTCACTGGTTATTGTAATTTAGATTTGGTTGGGAGAAGGTCAAAATAACTAAAACCACTATCGATCTGTTGCCGACGTTTCAACTTTTATAAAGTCATCTTCAGGGCACTACAATTGGGATTGTGATTATTACTTAACATAATTGATAGAGTAACACAGTACAAATGAAATGATGTTAGAAAGCACAATAAGAGTCGATAAAGTACATGCACATTCGACTGTAAATCAATTTTTAAGAAATTGGATGAAATATTGGAACAAAAATTATGTAGAAAACAAAAATTAAAACTATGTAGAAAACAACAGGATACTTACTTGAATGGTAGGTTCCTTGTCGAAATGAAATATATATTGATAGGGACATTTTCATACACTCTGGATTCTTCTTTCTTGTATAAATGGAATCTTTATGTGTTAGTGACGCAAGGAGAGTTGGTTTCTCACTGAAGATATCTAGTGTGGATTGAGATCGTTTGCTTTTTGTATAAATATTCGGGATTCCTTTTAGTTATTCATTGATAAGGTGTATGTACCATCATAGGCGTGCCTGATTTGTCGTTATTGTGTTGTTTTTAATTTATTTATAAGATTTGTTTTTAATTTATTCTTGTTTTGAATTTATATATTATGAATATATTTTAATTTTGCATTATATATTTTGCTATGAAACACTTTTTCCATTTTATTGTTTCTTGATATCTATATATGTACCGGTTGATCTTTAATTTAATTTTTCTCTTGTTGTTCGACTTATTTGTTTTTCATGTTTCCCACTGACATCCGTAGTTTTACCCAGAAGGTCTTTTTCTTATCTGAGGAATTATTCGACGTCAAAGAAAAAATACTGATAAAGTTACCAAACGTCGATAATATAATGACACGGTCTGTTGAACGTCATTGACAGATTTACGTAAGGAATATTCACACATCACTATCATAAAAATCAGATAGAAACTACGGAATATGTTTATTTTAAATACCTATATATTTATTTTAATGAGGATAACCCAAAGAATTCAGTTTACCACATGTTCGGAATGTTTATATTGTGAATGATTATAAACATTTTTTAATCAAATCATAATTTGTATGGAAATCCATTGTTTTGTCGGTTTCAACACGTGAAATGTTACTCTCACAATGTTGCAATTCTTGGAATAGTTGTTTGCGAAAAATTCATCTTCGGAGAAAAAATGCTAATGAGAAATCGTGCCTGTATTTAAATCTTTATTTATGTATTATATTAGGTATCGTGTCTTATTTCAAATTGTTGAATTTGGTCATATTTTGCTGCTTCACTTTATGAAATTTTTTATTATATTTAATTATTAGTAATTTATCAAATTCCTGTACTATACAGTGTGGTCATTTGAGTGTGTAGCATATGGGAATTTTTACAATTAATTGTACAACCAAAATAAAAATAGTGCCGTAAGTTCACTTCGAAGTGAAATGAAGTGAAAATTATTTTATTGTTGGCCCTTCTACACCTAAACACTTTCATAAATAAATAAATAAATAAATCAATCAAAATTAAATAATAATAATATCGTATAACTCTTTTCAAATTCAAGCATATTCGTAAAATTAACTTGGATTTTTTATCTTTTTAGGAAATCACAAACTTTTTGTTTGTTGCAATGATATTGAACACAACTTTAAAATTTCGCAAAAATTCTTTTTACCAAGATAAAACAGTAATAATGATACTATGCATATTGAAAAACTCGAATTTAAAGTGCAAATTATTTTAAAAGGTTATTAAGAAAATGTACAAATTAACCGACAAACATGAAATCCCACTAAAATTATCCGGATACCCATGGAAAACAACAAATGAGGGTTAAAAGTAAACATTATAACAGTTTGGTGTCATTAATTTTTCATTCTTGAATAATTATTGTTCGATTATCCAGTTCATTTGAATTCAATTGCCTCGTCCAAGACAGTTTACGTTAGCCGAGACGGCAGAATTAGTTTTAATATGTGGAGCAGCTGATATTTTCAATGTACAAATCCAGACAAACAAGTTCACTATTCAACTGTTAGCAGAATTTGAATTAATTAGAAAGAAAATCAATTAGAAGTACTACAGGTAGTTATGGAAAATCCTAGAAGATCCCCCAAAGAAATTTCTGCTTAGACGGGTGTAAAAAGAGGCTCTGTTGAGATTCTTAAGAAAAATAAATATCATGCCTATAAGCCAAAGTTTATTTGACTATGCATTGCAGTATGACTTCTGCAGGTGAATTCAAGGACAAATAGAAGATCAACGTGATTTCCATGGATACATTCTTTTTGGGGATGAATCCACGTTCACAACAAATGGCGTTGTCTCTTACCAAAATTGTAGGTGGTGGAAGGACGAAAATCCAAATTTTATCATTGCCAAAAAAACCAGTATTACCAAAACACGTGTACGGTATTATTAACGACCGGTTTTTTTTCTCGCCTTAACCTGAATGGTGATACTTATTTACAGTTTTTGGAAAACGAACTGACGGATTTTTTTTGATAATATGAGTTTACAAGAACGAAATAAATTATGGTTTGTACATGATGGATGTCTCGCTCATTCTGCTAGAATTGTCTCTGAATGGTTAAATGGGGAAATTGGTGATAACTGGTTCGCCAGATCTCACCCCAATATATTTTTTCATGAGGATATTTAAAACAAAAATTATACATGGATCGATCATTTAATATTGTTGAAGAGTTCGAAAATTCGATACGATTTCAATGCAAAATATTCCAGCAAATGTATTGCGATCTACTCTTAGTGAATTTTATGATCGGACAATTTGATGCATCGATTGAGAAGGTGGATATACAGACACGCTTCGATAAAAAAAAATTACATATGATTTTTTTTTCATTTTTAATATTTTCTGTTCCCATTAATTTTGATTCGTTAATTGTTAAGTTCTAATAAAAAATAAGCCGATAAAAATTGGCAAAACCATTGGCACCACATTCAAATACGTTTAAAAACATTGTTTTTGAGATTTGGGTGCGTTTAGTGCATACATTATGGACATATTTTTTTGTTTATATGTAGGTCTACCGCACGCGCGTCCTTCGCTTTTGTGGGTTTTTCTATTATTATTATTATTAATTAATAATAATGTTTACTTTCAACCCTCATTTGTCCGCGATTATTTTAATAAGATTTCACGTTTGTCGATTTATTTGTACAGTTTTTTAATAAACATTCAAAATAAAAAAATAAATTAGAGTTTTTCAATATGTATATTATCATTACTAGTGTTTTACCTTGTTAAAAAAAAATTAGCAAAATTTTAAAATTTTGTTTAATATCGTTGTGTTTAACATGAAGTTTGTGATTTGTCGAAAATATGAACAGGATGTTCATAAAATCAGATGTGGAATCATCTGCGACTGAAAGATAAACTTTAGTCACTATCTTCCATCGTCAAGATAACCTCTTGTGGGGTATTCATTTTGAAAAGGGAAACATTCTCAATTAAATATTGATAGAAATATTTTCTGTGAATTGAAAAATCCACGATAAAAATGAAGTTATTTTTTGCGAATGTCTAACAGAAAACAACTACTTCCCCGGCTAAAGCCACGCTGGACATTGAACTACATCTGATAGATATTCTGAAAAGACCCTAACTCAAAAGAAAAAATCTGAAATTGAAAATTTGCATTTTTATTCAGATAGTTATTTGATTTTCTATTCCAGTCTTAGAACTCATGAAGATGAATGAGGCAAAGAAGAATATTTAATTGAGAATGTTTCCCTTTTCAACATGAAGTTTGTGATTCTCTAAAAATTAAAAATCTAAGTTCATTTTACAAATATGCTTGAATTCGAAGAGAGTTATGCGAAATTAATTTTGTTTTGATTGATTTATGAAAGTGTTTGGAGCGAATATAAAAAAAACTTTTGAAAAATCAATGTTTTTCAAAAAAGAAAATCCTTGGGAGTCCATTTTTTTTGTATTTAGGCATAACTTTCAATTCTGAACAACTTTTTTTGATATAATTTTGCTGAATTTTCTGAAATAAGGGTTGTTTACTCTTGTAAATTTTCTATATTTTTTTATCTACCCTGTATGCTGTTTGACTTGCAACGATTCTAAGTGTACTAATATGATTATCGCACATGTACCAACTTTCAGCAATATTTGTATTTTGGTTGACGATAAATTAAAAAAATTATCCTATGTTGCATACTTAAATGACCACACTGTATATGTAGGTGGAGAAATGTTCCGTTTGATTTTATCTAACCCTATAAATTTCAAATTTTCCTTTTACCTCCTCTGGGTTGTATCGAGTTATTTGGATTTTTATTCCATTGGTTATCTGTTTTGGAAATATATGAGAAATTTTCTACATTTCCACTCTCCTGTTGCGTATAGTCTTGCTATTTTGATGTTAAGACTGGCCCTATGAATGCAAAGTTTTTGTTAAAGAACGTCCTCAATTATACATTGTTGAAAGTGATAAAGGGAATGTTATGGTAATAATATATAAATAGGAATACATCAATAAATGCCAAGAATTATTTGATGATAAAAAGTCATAAACTCAAATGTGATCCAACGTGCACTTTACAACAAAAAGCAAATAAACTTATTACGAGTTTAGAAAAAGCCAAACAACAAACTCATTTATAAACAATCAGTCAGTAACACAAAACACTAGAAAGGAACAAGAAAACATATACATATACAAATCATCACCGCATATTGGCGAACTAACGCCAAAATTGATAAATAGATTCAAAAATCAAAATGTTAAAATTAAAAAAAAAACTTGAACATTGTTTTATTACTTCTCACGAAAACTGAGGACCTCCTTTAAATGCAAGACAAATCTAATATTATCTACAAAATTGATTGCACAGATTGTCATAAAACATATATCGGTCAAACATCGAGGAAACTAAATGTACGAATTATTTCACATAAAAGTGACTGTAGAACGAAGAAAAAAATCGTATGCATTGTCAGAGCCTGTTCTTACAACAAAACATGGAATGAATGATATTTTCGATGTGTTCGAAAGTTGTAATTTATCTTAAAATTAATTTGAATCCCAAAACTGTAATCCAAAATAATTCATGTCCTCCTGCACACTAGGAGGTTAATTCGTTAATTCGTTATTTTCATTCTGTACTTTGAATAGGCAAACATCTCTGTGTTTCTCTTTACAGTAATCACAATAATTTGCATGGTTTCCTCAGTCTGTTGAAATCAAATGACGTGAACGGTTATTTCTACCGTGTAGCACCCCAAAAAATATGTTAACTTGTGTGTTATGTTCAACATTTCATTATTCTCCTCGGAGTTTATGTTTTCCACAGTCCTCATAAAAGAAGTAGATACCACATGCAGAGATCAAAATGGAACCCTATAGGGCGCCGTCATTAAACTCCCATATAGGCTCTCTTTAATTTTGGCCCATCATTCATTTTCATTTATATTCATCATTCAATTTCCATTTGGCTGTTTGCTACTCGTAAATGTGTGAGCCTGAATACGATATATTGTGAATATACAGTAGTTTAGTGCTTCTAAATAATAAACTCGCACATCAATGAAAAATGGAAAACTGCCCTGAACTCTGAATGGCAATCAAGTTTTAACACCGTTTTATGTTAAATCGCGAAAATATCTCTTATCTCGTTACATTCCTTTTATTACAAAGGTACAGACAAATAAAAATCAGAGGTACCAACTTGAAGTGGAGTCTTATGTCAGCCATGGCAAAGGAGCTATTTTGTAATCATTGGAAGAGTGGCCATGTTATATCTACTTCTTTTATGAGGTCTGTGATGCTTTCTATTTTTCTTCGTTTTAATCTCAAGTTACATAAGTTTCATTGAGGGATTTTTGGTAATGGTAACCTTTTGTCCATAGATGGCTTGATGAAGGAATAATTCAAGATC
Organism: Gonioctena quinquepunctata; assembly: GCA_018342105.1. Classification (NCBI taxonomy): domain Eukaryota; kingdom Metazoa; phylum Arthropoda; class Insecta; order Coleoptera; family Chrysomelidae; genus Gonioctena; species Gonioctena quinquepunctata. The sequence continues at coordinate 681,952 of JAFIRS010000251.1, forward strand.
ACACATCTATATATATATATATATATATATATATATATATTTATTTATTAATTTATTTCACCAATCAATATTTATGATACACAAAATTTCAAAACTGAAACAAATGGAAACGGAAATTCATTAAATTATTAAATTGAAAAAAATGGCCCAGTCACGTTTATAATATTTTCTAAAATAGACGAAATAAAGAAAAGAAATAATGTATAGATTTTTCAGAAATGATCATACGATCTAAAAACCTAAGAAAGCATTCGATACTGTGCCATAAACGATTGTTAGAAACACTTTAGTGTATTTCTTTTCATATTGGATTCAAGTTACTCACACAGAATTGTCACATACGGTATGCTACAGGATACGGTACTCGGTTCAAATTCGCCTGATCTCATTCTAGAAAGTTCCTATTGGAATAAAATAATAATCCAGAACTAATTTTTTATCCTGCAACCAGTTTATATCAATGGACTACATTCATTCTAGACAAAAGAGATGTGAAGGACAAATATAACAAAGCTTACTCAATAAAAAAAAATATTGCTTCATAATATTACCTGTCCAAACGTAGATTTCAGTCCCTCTAGACCGTAAGTCGTAATAAAACTATTTCTAATGTGATACGATTATATGATTGAAATAAAAAAATGCTCGTTGGGCAGAAAATGTCTAAATCATAATAGAAATATTGAAGAATTTGAGGGTGTTGGTGGTCTATAACACATAATTGATCCATATTCCACATACAAGGAAGAGTTCAAATATCTACCTCATATATATATATATATATATATATACAAAACACAAAAAAACAAATTTTATGTATTTTTTGAGGTTGCAGTTAATGGGAAATGGCCAATGTAAAGAAGACTCTTTGTTAAGTTGTCGAGCTTTCGAAAAACTTGATTTCATTATCAAGACATTAACTGGAGGTTGCTAACAGGAAAATATCGGTGCACATCATAAATAAAATCTCAAATATCAAATTGTAAGACACATCTTAAACTAATTGAAAAATCTCATGTTCACTATGAAAATTTGTGTCGAGATTGATGGAATTGAACACGTGGTTATCTCTCCATGGGTAAATTTAAAAAAAATAAAATTTTTTTTTTTTTAAATTTTTTTTTATATATATATATATATATATAATATATAGTCAATTGTTTATTTTCTTGAACCACTATATATGTTGCTTTGTTTTTCCTTTCTTGGATATAAGATTCATATATATATATATATATTGTAAAGATATGAGAATTTGAAATATTGATTTTTTTTTTTTTGCTGGGCGCCACTTGTAATGTAATGATGTATTTTGTAAATATAATATTGTAATATTTTTGCCCCACGTTTTGGGTGCCAATTGTAATGTTTTGATGAATTGGAAATATTATATATATTGTTTTTGTATATTGAAATTGCTAATTATTTTTGGTATTCTTTGTGAACCAAATTGATATGATATAGATAGATATTTTTGCCCTGTATAATAATTTGTATGTGGTAATAATAATTGCCAGCGAACGTCACTATTCTCTCGTCACGCTACCAACAATTATTATTTTCCTCACCACGGCTAAACTACAGTTGGTACGCCCTTATCTCAGGGTGGCCGGTTCAAGGCAATAGAGACACTCTTCAGTTTATTGAATGGTCTTTGGTATGTTATTGATCATTGTGAGAAAACAAACAACAAAATATCAAAACGCAATTATCTCCTTTATTCAGGAAGACTTAAAATACCTGGCCTACGAGAAATAACTTATACTAGGGTGAATCAAACAAATATTCACGGATAAAAATAATAAATCAGATCATGGATAGATAAACCGAACCTCACTTTTTCCGTGAGAGTGACGTTTTCTGTTATTGTTCATAAATAGGGTGACATAAAGTTCTTCGAATGTGAAATTCGTTATTGTGAAATAGTTCGGGACCGGAAGAGCACTATTAAAGTTTTATACCTGGTTGGAACTGTTGGTATTCTAATTATACCATGAATCAGGATGTCTTCTCTCTCCAATCGCTGTCAGGACTGCAATATCATGAATCAGGAGCTATATAGATGCGGAAATCAGCATTTGGATCCGTGGATATGTTATCATTAAGGTAATATTGGTTTTGTTTACCAAATGATGGGATTATTCCAATTTTCTTTTAGTAAAATTTTTGCGTGGCATCCGCTTGGAAATTTACTTTCGATCTCCTTGAAGCTTTGTTTTCTATCGCCTAGCTACATCTTTTTCACTGTTTATATTTATATTGCATAATTTATATATACAATTATTTTTCCACTCTTATCATTATTTACAAATTTCAATAATAATTGCTTCTGATACCATCTCATTGCTATTCTCCCACAATTTCCAATTTTACACCTGACCATCTATTCCCTGATTGGCTATTTTTATAAAGACATTTGCTGTTCTATCATTGGCTACTTTTTGTTAGCTACAGTTTCATATACTGTATGTTTCAAATTTATAAATGTGTTGATTACTGTTTATTCCTGAAAATTTTGTAAATTTAGACTTTTTATTGTCTTTTGAGCAATTATGAGTTATAATAATTTTGACAGTGTATGAAATTGATTGTGTTATATTATTTTGACATTTTTATCTATCCATATTATACAAAGGCTTATAAATAAATAGAACTTCAAAAGTTATTCGAAAAAAAATTTCTTGGAACTAATAACTATTTAGTAATTATTCTTTTTTTGGGTTTTTTCTTTTTAAACCTTTAACTGGCATAACATAACATAACAATATATATATATATATATATATATATATATATTGCGGTTTGTTCTTATTATTATCATTTATCTATTTATTTTCACAATCAGACATCATAACAAAAAATATTTTTTGTTTTACTAATTTTTTTTACTATTTTCAAAATCCCTTTGAATTTAATTCAATATGTTCAAAAATAAATACCCATATAAATATTTCAAATGTCCGGCTATGTATTTTACCCCTTTCCCATTGACTTTTTTACTTTATTTTCTTTACCTCAGCTAACTCGATCGGTACGCCTATGGAATCTCAGGAGTCAGTTCTTCTGTGGAGCCCTCTGGTAGTTCTTGATGTCAGTTTCAGAAAATGGCACCTTATTTTTGCTCAATCATAAAGCAGAAATTCGTCATTCTGCGATAATTAACTCAAATTAGTGCTTCATAGCAAAATATACATTAAAAGTGAAGTTATGTGATGATAAAAGTGGAATGTAACCTATTTTTGTAGGTTATGTAGTCTATATACTAATTTATGGAAGTGTTCTATCGAAAGGGTTTTTAAAGAAGTTTATTTTTTTAAATGCACTGAGTTTAGTAGCTAGTTCAAAGTACCTGTGGCTTCTTGAAACGAAAATGTTCAGTGTCTCGGATCGCTCTCCCGTTCCTGGAAACTGCCGTTCCAGTCTGCAGCCCCTTTATCGACTGTGAATTCGCCCTCGTACTGGTATAAATGGTATATGTCTCAATTGAGAAGGTAAGATTTGTTCTGCATCTGGTTTTTTTATCAGCTACAGTTCTTTATAGTTTATATATATATATAGTATAGTATTAGTAAATTTAGTTTTCTATAATTTTATAAATTAAACCAATTGCTTGTAATGTTGAAAACATGTTTATTTCAAACATAGGTATCGACTAATATTATATAAGGTTTCAGAAAAATGGTAGAATCCTCAGAAAAACTGTAGAATAACATAGCATAAATTACTAAATATGAACATTTTTTTATTTATGTGCTTTTTCAATTTATAATTTTCATTTTAACTCTCTGAACATTTAACACGTACTTCTAAACATAACATATATATATATATATATATATATATATATATATTATATATATATATATATATATATATATATATATATATATATATATATATATATATATATATATATATATATATATATATATATATATATATATATATATATATATATATATATATATATATGTATATATATGGCAATGGTGAATTCTTCCTCTATCTTAGATTTTCTAATTTTTTTTTTTGGATTTGTTTTTAGCAGTAACCACATCTTTTGTGAATACTTGAACTTGCTGGGTTAAATTTATCTCTATAGAGTTTCTCTTGGCTTTTTGGATTCCTTTGCTGTGTTAATTTAGATCTATATACGTCACTGCATTTTAAATTGAGGATATCAATTTGTCAGTGAAGTTACTTTTTGATGTTGGCTTGCTGAAGTTATTTCATAATTCCCTTCTTTTTGTGTCGTTTTAGGATTTATGACGTTTCTATACCTCAACTTTGATTCCAGGAATACATACATTTTTGGCCGAAGAATGGCAGCTTTTTCTTCGACTAATCACAATTTGATACATTTTAAAGTGATTTATTTCAAACTCCCAGGCATGCGGTAGGCTAAAGAGCTCTGCCTCAGCAAGAGGAGTCATAAGTTAATAACGGGATTTTTAACGGGGTACTCAGAGAACATCTCAGGGAGCTGAGCTTGAAGGTTCCTCGAAGAGAAACCAGAAATACCTCTCAACATTCTGCTGGAGTGTGGAAATGTACTTAAAAAAAGTTTGATGAACCTGGAATCTCCTCAAAATAATCAAAATCCTTAAGAATTTGGATCCTGGGGACTGCTATAGCAGAAGGAGGAGGGGCACAATAGATCTAATCAGATAGAGGTGAATCTGTCGTCATCTACTTTACCATTACCAAAAACATTTACCACAATCAATTTTAGGTGGCCTAGACTCAGGTTTGTTGCTCATTCCGGAAATGTTTCAGTTTTCCACAGCACATGAAGTTTTTTTTTTCCAAGAAGAGGTACATAACAGTGTAGAAGTTATAAACGATATATGCGTAGTAGTCGCCTTAAAATAATGCGCGTCTTATGTCTGGATGAATTGTTGCATAATTAAGACTCATACGTTGAATAAGTCAGTATTCATAAAAATAGTAACCAGTGCACAGTTACTATTATAGAATTTTTTACACAACGAATACTGGCATCTTTATTATTTTAACGACACAAAATTCAATTGACATGGAATTTTCTTGTACTTGTACTGTATTTCAGGATTTAACATTTTTTGATATATTTTTATTGAAAATAAAGTATCTAAAAAACTCATTACATCACCACTGATGTAAATGAGTTCATTACATCGTTTTGGAAGTATTGAATCTTATTGCGTAACGATTCTAGCCAAATGAACGAAGAACATTCCATTATCTATGATCCAAAAATATGTTTTATTCCATTTTTCAACGTTTAAATTGAAATAAATGAATTTGGGTTTTTTTTCGTCAACATTGACCTCATTAATTACCTTTATCAGATGATAGATATTTGTTTATATTTCAAAAAGTTAAAAAACTAAAAAGGTATCTGAAAAATAAAATACTCAAAGAAATGACCGACCTTGTTCGAGAAAAAAGAGTTTTATTTTTTCGACCATTGCTATTAATATCAAACCAAGTTTTACAAGATATTCCACAACCATATTCGTCCAAATACATATAATATTTCTGTTGATTTCATGAATCTGGAATATTTTTCGTTCTATGTATTAATTAATTAATTATTTGTTGATACCACATTAATCTGAGTGGTGATGTAAAATACTTTTGTTGTAAGATTTGTTTTCTTGTTTTACATAAATTATCAGTAAATAAAAGATTATCCTCATAATGGTATAGATATAGCAAAATGAATATTTTTTTAGTCGTGCACTATCCTATCTATTGGAAATATAATGATTTCCAAGTATAGAACCCGCGAAGGCACGACTAATGAAAACACCGTTAACAAAGGTAAACAGCGGAAGAAACCTTCAAAACTTGTTTGGAGTTATGGCACTTAGCAGTCTCAAGAAGACTTTGTATTCAGATACATTAAAGTAGTGTGGCTTTCGTAGAAAACTATTTAAGTAAAATGTCTTTAGATAAAAAGTACGTCGTATTTCAGACTTCAGATTTCTTCAGCAAGCAGAGTGGACTAAACACCCGAAAACCTGGCCGAAATAAATTTTTTCGTCAGGATTGTCAACCCGGTTAATTATATTTTGAAGAAGAAATCTCAACAAGGAGAAATAATTGCTAGCCTAACTAGTTTTTTGGTTAGAGTCAGTAAAAGTTCAGACGATGAAGAAAAACATTTTAGGATTAGGGAATACCTTCTATTTGATATGCGACAATACATGCGTAGGATTAATTTTTTTAAACTGAACTGTGTAGGTATGATATTTCGACTTTTGTCCTTTTGTGTGGGCGTATTCATATTCATCGATGATTTGAAAAACAATAAAAATAAAATTCCGTTTTTTAGAGATATCTAATCCAAAAATTGGGAATAAAAATGCTTATAGTTATGGGGATAATTTATTGAAATAAGGTAGAGTTTCTTATTACCTAAAGAGAAAATCGAGTATCAAAGAAACAATATAATTTAGATTTAGAAAAAATATTTTGATGCAATTTCTATTTGCTGGAGGAAGGAGCACTTCCAGAAAGCTTTTCGTTATTTTTATATTATATTTCTTCATGGAAAAATACACTATTATTTTGATCCGCAGAATATCGCATCTAAAATGATAATTCTGCTAAGTTGCTTCCGTAAATTCCATTTTCTAATCAATATTTGAGTTTTAACTCCTCTTAAGGGTTATTAGGTTAGAAAACAAAATTCCCCTGTACATTACCACTGATATCAAGTATAGTATTTCGGTATTGTCTCAGCAGTAGCATACGAATTGATTAATGGGCCAGTGAGGCCAACAAATGCATATCCTTGTTGAAACCATCTGACATACAGATTTGAGTAAATCTACTGTACATACGAATATAATAAGTGAGAAAGATAAAGATAATGGTTCCTTCTGTTAACAAATTAAATATAAATGTGTGATTCTATCTCATCTGAATTCATTTTTTATTTCCAATGTTGCCATTGAACAAAAAGTTGCCAATAATTTGGTTAATTGCCAAGGAAATTTCAATTAGTGATTATAATTGAACACAAGAAATTTGGACATAGTTCTACAATCCACAATTGTTTTCATATCCTGACGCTGCAGACAACATCCACTTGATGAGGCGCTCAACCTGATCGGTTAGCCCAGCAGACACGAGTACACCCTGTTCGTACTTCCAGAAGCTCTATAAGTTCCATATCACCGATATACCAACAAGTTCTGTAATATCTACAAACAAAAACAATTGTGAGAACTACCTCTGTAGTATAATATACAAGTAGATTCAACTTTTGCCAAACGTAAAAGGACCAAGGGCATCCAAAAGAAGGTTGCTCCTGAGTGTTGCCATTCCCAAATACTCTATGCTGCCCCAGCCTGGCATACAGTTACAAGCAACCAGAAACTAGCATCGAAACTCACCAGCAATCAACGCAAAATGTGCATTAGGATATGCTCTGCGTATCGAACTATATCAACAGAGGCAGCTGGAGTAATAGCTGAGGTACCTCCCATTGAACTTGAATCTCCTGGTACGATGGCAAAGAAAATGGATGAATGGGAAAAATATAAGTGGACAAACAGGCCATATAGGGAAGTCGACCACTACCCAACCCAGGCGTTATTTGGACATGGGTGCTTCAGAAAATATCTCTTTAGCCGCATGAGAGCAGAATTTGAAGACTGTCCATACTGCGAAGAACAAAATGACGTAGAACAAACATACCCTGTTTGCATGTGCACGATGGAAAGAAACACGTCAAATATATCAAAATGAAACGGGTGTACCATTTGGAGTGGAGAGTATGATGGCGACTCTGATCATGAGGAAGGATGGAGAAGTGCATACAATCATAAGGCACATTATCGAAAACAAAGAGGAGGACGATAGAGAGAGACACAGAGAGGAGTTGACAGCCAGGCATATGCACTCCCACCGAAGTAATGCGTAAGCGATTCCAGTGGGAGATGCGAGAGGAGGAGAGGTTTTAGGCGGTTGGAATCCGGCACTCCGGAAAGACCGGTGTCTCATGCAAGATTTCCTCTCCTCAGACAAAAAACTAGATTTAACTTATGTTGTTTTATATTGTAAACTCTTCCCCAACATTATATAAGATTTGAGAAGTTATTTCTGGTGAGCGAGCTGGCCACTTTGTTAGACCTTGACGTTCACTTCACCTACCCGAATACCTTTCATCTAAGTAATTTCTCACCACCGAAAAAGTGTAGTGGGGCTACATCTTGCTCAAATGTTATATCCAAGTTAAATACATGTGGGTTTTGCGCAGCAACCTCAAAGACACTGGGAGTGATAGTGTTCGTGTCTTTCAGCATTTGGAGGTATCCGGGGACATTCAAACTTTCTTCTAAGAATATTATTTTTATTATTATTACATCACATAATGTGCAGAGATACAAATTTATTAAGCACATATAATGGAACGTGTGCCAGAATTAAGGTAAATTAGACTTAAATGAGCTCTATGCAAAGTTTACAAAGAAAGGAAAGTGGTGAAGAAAAATAGTGAAAAGAAAAGGAAAATATTGTCTGTGAGACCCACTGCGGTTTGGCGTTGTGGGTGGATGGCTTCAGGTGTTATCCAAACGATGCTTGAAGGATGCCAGTGAAGGTGCACATACTACATCAAAAGTCTGGTTGCTTAGGAAATGGAGGTGATGTGAGCTTCTAAATTGCTCCTTTATAGGGGTGTTTGCGCATTCGGATATCGTTACTGTGGTGTACCATCGGCGACGAGGAGGGGAAAGGGTTGGTTGAAGTTCTGCCGCGCAGCTCCATGACGCTACTCTCTCAGTCAGTGGTAGATACCGACACCGCGTGAACCCCAAGATTCTTGAGATCTTTCAGTCATTTATCTAGAATTGAAAATGTTTTGAGGTCTACAATGACTCAACAGCGGCTATCTGACCTAGCTATTTTATCACTAGAGTCGTAATAAGCCAGAAATTGTTTTTTTCCGAAAAGCCCGTATGCTTGATAATTACTCTTATGTCTTGAACCTTTGAACCGTAAGGTTTATTATTTATTTTGTTCATTTTCATATATATATATATATATATATATATTGTTATGTTATGTTGATATAACAAATTATTTTGTTATTATTTCGCCCCACGTTTTGGGTGCCAATTGTTATGGAATGATAATTTTGTAAATATAATAATTGTTTTTATATAATGAAGATTGCTAATAATTTTTGCTAATCTACAAATATTCAGTGATAATCATGAGAAAAGTTCATTGGTAAAATAAACACAACCTCACTTTTACCTTGAAAGTGAAAATTTCTTTGATAGTTCGAAATCAATTGAAATAAAGTTCTTCCGATGGAGTATGCGTTATTAGTGAAATTGTTCAGTTCGTTATGTGCACTATGGAAGGTTTATACCTGTCTGGAACTGTCGCTGTTCAATACAAGCCAGGATTCCCTTTCACTCCAATGCTATCAGGAACTCCAATACCAAATAGAAAGGACCATACAAATTCAGCAATCAGCTTTGGATACTTGTATATGGTGTACAAATAAGGTAATGTTGGTTTTCCTCTTATAATGTGGAATTATTAAATTTTTCTTCCTCCCAAAAATACAACGTGGCATTCGTTTTAAATTTATTTTCGATCTCTTTGTGGCTTTGTTTGTTGTCACCTTGGATACCATTTTTGTTCCTTCCCTCTCATTCGAATTTTTGAATTCGTGCACTATAATGTCACATTTTTACTGTTTATGGTTATGTGTCATAACTTATACATAAAACTATTTTTCCATTCTTATTAACTATGTACAAATTTCAATAATAATTGCCTCTGACACCTTCCCGCTCTTATTCTCTTACAATTTCAAATTCTACATGTGACCATCTCTTCCCTGATTGGCTATTGTCATCAAGAAGTTTGCTGTTCTACCATTGGCTACTTTTAGTTAGCTACAATTCCATATACTGTATGTTTCAAATTTATAAATTTGTAGATCACATTTTATTCAGGAAAATTTTGTAAATCTAGACTTTTTGTTGTCTTTTGAAGACTTATGGGTTGTAATCCTTCTGACAGTGTATGAAATTGATTGTGTTATATAATTTGGACATTTTTATCTATTCATATCATACATAGGCTTATAAAGGAAATAGAACTTCTAAAATTATGTAAAAACAATCTCTTGAAACTAATAGCTATTTATTAATTATTCTTTTTATGGGTTTTTTCTTTTTAAAATATATACCTGGTTTTTCATAACATAACAACATTCCTAAATTTATATTCAATAATCTTCTACTAGTCAGAAACTTTTTAATATCAATTTCTTTATTTACAGTTATTGAATCTACATTAACTAATACTATTTTTCTAATTTCAGAAAAACTTATGCTGGATTTCCCACCAGTTCAATATATATATATATATATATATATGTATATATATATATATATATATATATATATATGTATGTATATGTATATATTTTTATTAGTTATAGGATAAGAGTTCTGTTTTCTATTCTTTGTTTTACTTGTTTTTATTTTTAATATAATACATATTTATTTTGATTATTATTTAATGATCAGATCATCAAGCCTTCAATTTTTTTTTAAATCAGGAGTGATATGGGTAAGTGAAATGTTCACCATGATTATTTTAAACGGTCAATACTTAAGCGGTCCCGAAACATATAGCTATCCCGGGGCCCGCACTAGCTCTCGGCGGCCCTGCTCACAAGCCATGGGGATCATGTTGGGGAAGCAAACTCGAGTAGTGGGCGAATATAGGTGGCGTACAGTTTGCTAGCCAGTTGAGGCTGGGATTTTTGAAAGTCCTTTTCATTGTGTATAATCTATTGTTGGCTTGTTTCACGATGCCGGAGATATGTGTAGACCAGCGCAGATTGTCCGTAACGGTTACTCCGAGGTCAGATTGCGACTCTACGACGGTCAGTTCAATAGTCCACACACGGATTTGCTTTCCCGATATGAAGAACTGAGCACTTTGAGTTTTTTGTCAGTTACCAGTCGGAGCACCACTTTGCTTCATTGTTAAGTCAATTTGCATGAAATCACTCTACGAGATGGGATTTTCAAAGATGTTGGTGACGTCGGCGTAAACACTAGCGTGGCTGTGAATTGTGCTGATTGAATCTGCTGTGTACACTAGGAAGAGGATGGGCGCCAGTACGGAGCCTTGTGGCACGCCGCTGGTTGCTTGGGTTACCTGTGAGAAGTCGGCTCCAACCCTGACACGAAACCTTCTGCGATGGAGAAAAGCCTGGATCTATCTCAACAAATCAACCCGTATTCCAGCATGTTGGAGTTTCATAGCCAGTCGTTTGTGAGGTTCTTTATCGAATGCTTTATGGAAGTACAGATAAAAGAGTTGGGGATCTGAACAGGTTTGAGACTGAACTGAGCGACCGGGTACAAAACCGTGGGGTATTATACGGTTATCCAATAGGAACGGTAACATTTGGTTAACCACTAGCCGTTCCTGTATTTTACAATTTATGCATAGTAAACTAATGGGTCGATAGTTTGCAAGTTTGTCTCCTTTTTCGAAAATGGCAGTAACGTTTGCTGTCAGCCACTGGTGAGGTAGAATACTAGACAGTGATTCGTGTATAATATGACTTATGGTGTGGCATAGTGAGTCAGCCGAATCTTTTGAGATTTTTGGGGAAAAAGTGTCGGTGCCGGGGGCAGAGTCAGTTTTTATGTTTATCAGTAGTATTCTGACTTCTTCAGCGTCAACTACGATGTCGTTTCTGGGGGTTGCGATCATTGGTAGGGGTCCTTGAGTTTCAGTTTCGAAGACTTTGCTAAAATGTTTCGCAAACACATTCGAGATTTCGCTGTTTTTGTCACAGATGTTTCCTTGGTTGCCCCGGATCACCTGAGTTGATACTCTAGAGGAGGTATGCTGTCTGACATAGGAGTGGAAGGCTTTCGGTTTGAGTGGAAGTTTATTTTCGTATTCGGATTTTGCCTGCTTCAATGATGAAGATACTTGCTTTGACATTTCTCTATGGGCTATATAGTCCGAATTCCTTCTTGTTCTCTTGAATTTCCTCAATATGTTTCGTTCATGGCGGCACTGTTTTGAAATATTTCTGGAAGAGACAACAGTCGTGTTTGAGTCGATGACTTTTTGCAATACAGAGGTGAAACTTGTGCATAATTGTTCCATGCCAGGTTCTGCCAAAGTGTCGTCCCAATCGAAGTCTCTTTTGAGGTTATCATAATCAATTTTTTTGAGCAATTTGTGTATTCTGTTGAGCAGGATATTCGATAATTCGATAACGGCGTGGTCTGACTTTCCTATTGGAGACTCAAGTTCGATATTGGTGAGTAAGTCCGGGTCAGTGGTCATTATGAGATCTAGGATGGATGGGTTTTGATTGATACGGAATCTGGTGTGCTCCTCCACAGCTGTATAAGATTGGTTTTTAATTGGAAGTCAAGAAATCATTGTTGCCGGTAGGCCAACTGTTGTATGGTAGGTTGAAATCGCCACAAATAATGGGGTTTTCTAACGTTGATAGCATTTGTGAGATTGGGAATATGGGACCTATAATGTGGTCACCTAAAATACCAGCCCAAACATTAATCGACATACTTTTGGTCCTCACTGAATTGGCGAAACAAATATATTATGAAAATTGACAATATTCAAATAGATCTTGAATTTATAACTCTAGTATCTATCAATAACATTATTCTTGTCTTTTCGTCTTAATTCATTGTGGCCTTCCTGTATGTTCCTTCTGATGGTATTGAAGAATTATCACAACTCTCCCAAACTCATCAGTAGGGTTATTTGTCAATGGATATCTTTCGACTCGTGAATACACAAACTCTAGGAAAACTTGTGGCATAATCTTTCCTGATTGGCTGCTGATGGAACGTACCATTATGGCCTATCAGAAAGCAGTACGCTGTGAACACCAACGCGAAAATATGTCATATGAATTCGCCATTACCCAGCGAAATAATTTCGCCAGGACCAGACTCGTATTTCAAAAACTTCCAGTGATTTTTCTGATGAGCTCTATATTCTGTTGAGAAAGTGCCTCTGTTTTGAAAACACCCTGTATATAATTGACGAAATTGAAAATGAAAACAAGATCATGAGCTTTCATAACATGTTGACACTATTGGAGGTTGTGGTTTTGAGGGAGGAACATCGATAACGCGATCTTGAATTATCATTGTTTAATTTATTGAAAAGCTTTGGTTTTAAATTAATGAACCGTTTCAAACCCTTTTCAACTCATTTGACATGTTCATTCTTGAAACCAATTTCGAACTTATGAATGTAAAACGTGTGATGTAACTATACATATCGACAAAACGAAAATGGGGATCTTGTTAATTAATTGATTACGTAAATATTTTGAATGAAAATCACATTAATACATTACGAATATAAGCTGAAGTAGAATATATATTAGTGTTCACATCGTTATTTACTACCATTGTATTCAATAACATTGTGTCGATGTCGACTTTCACTCTCACCCATTAAACAATAACCGAGAATAAACCCATCACTGGCGTATCCGAAACGCTTTAATGATAGGGTTTTGCACAGAATTGTTCCATGCCAGGTTCTGTAGGTATGTTCCACTTTTATTATTTTTAAAAGTATTCATCTTCATTCTATTCTTCACATACAGTGCTTTTTAGATCCACTTTCAAAAAATATATATGCGAAATATAAATATAATTCATATTTTATGAGATATAGATACTGTGGATATTCAAAAAAATATTTGCCTAAACTGATGAAATAATCATCCGTAAATGTATGATTTATTTACCACTACGGAAAGTAATAAATATAAGAAAGCTATGAAAACCATCATCAATATTCTTCCAACACAAAATTTGATAATTTTTCCGACGTTCGTTCGAAAGACAAAATATTGGAATAACAATTTTCTGTAGGAGAGAAGTTTGGACTTTATTCATTCATATAAAGTATACATATTGCTCAACAGGTATGAATCATTTTTTTCAATTCGTCTAATGGCATGATCACTGATATCAACTTCTGAATTTTGTTGCATGGAATTTGTGGAATGTGTGTGCCAAGAAAAAATGTAACAAGCTTTGGAGAGAAGAAAATTAAGGTAGAAAAACATACAAAAAAAACAAGAAAAAACCACTCACCCTATTAAGATAACAAAAGTCCAGTCCGTGTCATTGCCAGGCACAAAAGATGGCTTTCTGCAGTGTAGTTGTGCTGTTCCAGAGAGCACGAACACTCATAATAGTCAGGAGAACACCAAAAAGGAAGTATAGCAGGTATTTCAAAAGCAGAACTAAATAAAGTGCAACATATCAGGTCCAGACACTTATATATTGATTATTTGATTACTTGTGTCCATTCATTTCAACATTAAATGGTCTTTATATGCTCACATACTGTTCATAACATTGAAACGTTGATTCACCAAGTATTTATCACACATAAACAAGTTTTACTATTTCACATCACTGTTCTGAGTTAGATAAGTTAGATATCGCAGAGTAGGTCAATTTTAAGGATTTATTTCAATAAAAACAACTATTTGACAATTTTTCTGCATTCTTTGTTTATCTATTGAGCACCTAATCATGATCTTCCCACAAAATAGCACATTTGACATCAAGCAGCGCACTAAGTTGGCATTACTGAATCCTGCCATGAGAATAGAGATGACTCATACTTCATAGACGTACCGACTGAGCTGGGATAAGCTAAAAAAGTGTTGAAAAAGGGTAGGACAACATAGCCGGAGTTTCATTACTGTTATGATAGGTATTTATTTTTCAAAAAATTATTAAATAAATAAGGAAATCAATGAAACAAATTTAGCATGAAAAATAATTCATGATGATTAATTGTTATTGAAAAAATAAAATAAATAACAATAACTATTAGCCAATAACAAATACAAATATAAATATAATCAATATAAATAATAAATATAAAGAGCCTATCACAACAATATATATTGCACATTAGTTCGTACACCTATTTGAATCTAGATCATGCTGGACCTTTTGTAGAATTACTTGTATCTCATCTCATCTAACCATTTTAGTTTAAGATGGCTGAACAAAGTAATGAGTGATAGGTAGCGTTGGATTCCGGGTGATGAAGTTTACAAATAGAAAATAATATTCATTCAAACTTTTAATTTTTTCCAAAACATATTTTGATGAATATTTTAACTTCATTTTGAAGTATACATCATTACCATTTCTTTACACCCGCTCTTCATTTTCAGCTAACTGTAAATATAAGGAAAATAAAAAAACCGTCAAGTTCAAATCAAAAATGTAATTCCAATCAATGATAAATTTCAAATAACTTTTATCATCTAATCAGCTACGAAATCTAGCACCAACATCAACACTTCGTTTCCATCCAATTTTTTTCAAGAATCCCACTTAATATTTAAGCCAGACACGTATTAATAAACTGATAACATTAAAACCCACTGCAGTTAAATCATGTTTAAATGGTTTGAAAAGTCAACAGACCCATATGCCTGTCTCAGACAGGCTGAAATTCCATCTTGTTATGAAGAAATGCAGATAATTATAACAAACACACCAAAAACTGTACAATGTGCGGCCATATCTTCGACTCCCGCTGGGAAAAAAAAACTATCTGCACCACATGCTGAACAAACGTATTAACAGTTCTAGTATATATTCCAGGCTCATAAAAAATATTATTGGAATAACGCGCTTATACTGGGTGTTTCGGTTTTAGTGCGGATTTTTTTGTAGAATTATGTAGGACAATAAAATAATTACGGCTTCGATAGAATTGTTGATACTATATAATTTTACATAAATTTTTTTGACGATATTAAGTGTTTAAAGTAAAGAAAATACATTTTAGCTTTAAAAACATTGACACTGTTTCGCCATACAAGGTGGAGATAATGTAATTATATTATAAAATTTCATATAGAAATATATATATATATATATATATATATATATATATATATATATATATATATATATATATCATCATCAAGTTGATCAGGACAAATACCATGTCGAAACGTAGTTAAGAGAAATGATATGAATTGACTGAATCAGACCTTTATTCCGAGAAATTGAACATGAAAAAAGTGTTAATTTAAAATCGCTAATACTTACAGTATTGAAACAGACAATTGAAAAATAATTAATTAAAAACATCCTTAGAGACTTCGATAACCCCCACATACAAATTTTGAATAGAATCGGACCATAATCACAAAACTCTTCCACCATTTTGGAGCCGCCTTTTCGAATTCATGAATTTTGACAAAAATTTCGTAATCTCTGACCCCGAAAACCCCACATACCAATTTTGAATCAAATCGGACCATAATCACAAAACTTGTCCGCCATCTTGGAGCCGCCATTCCAAATTTTCGAATTTCGACAAAAAATACACAATTTCCGTCCCCAAAACTCTTTCGCCATATTGGAGCCGCCATTTTCTTTTTTTCCCTAACAAAAATTTCGTAATGCATTGTCACTGGAATTATGAACACCCGCCAAATTATTTCAGCTAAATCGGATGAGGGAAAGTGCTCCAAAAATGGATTACATCGAATCGAGTTAAACAAAAGCTTGTAAAAACATTGTAAATATAGAATCGTTAATATGTATCATATTGCAATCTATAATCAAACCAAAGGAACAAATATGAGATTTATAGTGAGAATGCGAATGAAAAAAAAATGTACACGTTTACACACGTACATATAATATACACGTATACATTATATGAATAAACAAGCAATCAGGTGAATAAACACTTGTTTCGATTTAAAAATAAATTAAATAAAATTCAATAAGATGCAATAAAATATACTACAATAGGCGAGATCACAAACTCACAAATTTGCTTCATATGTGCTTGAAGTTGAAATATAGTGATAAAATATTATATATGCATAGTTTTTCCTAGAAGATATTGTAACGTAAATAAACTTAACTTGGTTTTACTAATTTATTTAACACTTAAATATACAACTTAATTTATATTACTAACTACGCCACTGTATAGCTCGATCGTATGGGCTCGTTCAGACTGTCGACTCCACTTGAGGGTTTCCTATTTATCTTCGATACAGCATTCTCGATGTTTCGAATTCGGGTAGTTGGCGACCGGCATGTTCCAATTGTTTCCAATATCGACCGTTGCTCTCCACGGCAGAGCGACTGGACTGTTCTCGAACATCTCCGGGGATGACCTCATCGCTGTCGACGGCAACGCGCGAGGCGACAGGTCCGGCCTAGGTTCGTTACATTGCCCCCTTCTTAAAGACATTTCGTCCCGAAATTTCATCCTTGGAGTGTGACGATATCTGCATGACTCCCCATATCTGCACCGTGAAGTTCGATGGAAGTAACACTCCACGGTCTTCATGATCGGTCGTGGAAGAGGGTTACAGCAAACCAAAATCTTGACGCCGCTGGATCTGAATATCGCCTCCAGCATACTTCTTATGACTCTCCAGTCCAACCCATCAATACCACAGGACAATTTTGGAATTGCTAGATCCACCAGATTCTGGTCCACCATAGTATCTCTTAGTTTGGTGAGACTCTTCCAGACATCTTCATAGGACGGTTTATCTTGGGAATGCCTCTTGGTAACTAGGTAGTAGATGTTTCTCTGGCCTTTCTTCAACCGTAGCACCCACCAACTTCTGGATTCTGCCCCGCAGTGTTTGGAGTTGACCAAATTTCTTTGGAGAACACTACGCGATGCCCTGGACATTCGAAGATCTTCTGCCACAGTGCGCTAGTGCGTAGTCAGCAGGCACCTCGAAAGGTCTCTGACTCCTCTCTAGTAACCCCATGTAGAACGTTTCTGCCCGTTCGAATACAAGGACATAAACTTCTCTGAACGTCAGATCATCCTCCGGTGGCTTGGAGGGTGCGAACTTGGTCATGGGTTTCCAGCGTAAGGGGCCAACCTGTTGAAGTGGACGACCCTTGGTTTCCTCGGGGTGGCTTATGGATTCGGTACACAAGGTCGTTTATCCTTTCACGATTTTATACGGGCCTTCCCAAGAGTTCCGCAACTTTGGTGATGGTCCACGACGACGTTTGGGGTTGTAAGCCAAACCAGGTCATCAACCTAAATCCACCAGCGTCGGCCTTGATGTCATAGGTCTTCTTCATTTTATCGCTGGCACTCTGGATGTTCAACCGGACTCGTTAGTGGATGTCGTCCATTCTCTGCCGAAGTTTGCTGACGTAGTCCTTCCCGCAGTGTCTTGTCCTGGCGGTATCCCAAACTTCAGGTCACAAGGCAGTCGCAGTTCTCGGCCCATTATAATACTAGCAGGAGTTTGACCGGTTGACTCGTGTACTGCGGATCGATAGGCCATCAGGAACAAAATGAAGATACTGGTCCCAGTCTCTTTGATGGTCAGACAACCTTGGACAAGTGGCGGTTGATCGTCCTGTTCATCCGTTCCACCATTCCATCGGACTGCGGATGTAGGGCCGTGGTTCTTGTCTTCGGATGTTCAGCAGTAGACATTTCTTGGAAAAGGTTGATTCGAAATTTCTGCCTTGATCCGAGTGCAGCTCCATTGGAATACCGTATCGACATATCCACTCTTTCACCAAGACGTCGGCGACGGTGATGGCTTCCTGGTTGGGCAGGGCATAGGCTTCCGCCCACTTACTGAAGTAGTCCATTGCCACAAGGATGTATTTATTCCCGTGGTCGGATACGGGAAACGGGCCGGCGATGTCAATGGCGATTCTCTCGAACGGGCTGCCTACGTTGTACTGACGCATCGGGGCCTTGGGTCGTATTCGAGATCCATTGCTAGCAGCGCATACAGCGCACTTCCTGCACCAGTCCTGGACGTCAGCTTGAAAATTGGCCCAGTAAAACCGTTGCCTCACTTTCTGCAGGGTCTTCGTCACTCCCAGATGTCATCCAGCGACTCCATTATGGATTTCTCGCAGCACTTCCTCTCTTCTGTTCCTGGGAACAATTATTTGGCGTCTGTCTTCCCCACCAATCTCGGCCTCCAACACACGTTTCAGGATCCCATTGTCCAGAATAAGAGAGTTCCATTGTGCCCAATAGGACTTAACAGCCGGCGAGTAACCTGCGACTTCCTGCCATGATGGTCTTCGATTGCCCTTCTTCCAGCTGACGACTAAGCCAAGGTCGGGGTCTTTCTCTTGGTCTTTCTGGATCTTGCTGTCATTCCAGTTGTCATCCATTGCCGCGGTTCTACAAAGTGCTTCTTTCTCTTCTGCTCGTCGGCAATGTGAGCAATCATCTGGACATGGTCTTCGCGACAAGGCATCTGCATTCTTATGGCTAGTTCCGGCTCGATGTTCGATCTCGAAATCGAATTCTTGGAGTCTCTCGATCCAACGTGCTACTTGACCCTCAGGATTTTTGAACTCTTACAGTTCTCAACAGGAATCTTCTTCCATACACGTTCTTGTAGAAGTGCTCCACTCCCTTTACAACAGCTAACAGCTCTCGCCTGGTGACACAGTAATTGCGCTCTGGTTTGCTAAGCGTCTTGCTGAAATAACCAATGACCTTCTCCTGTCCCTCCTGGATCTGAGATAGGACAGCTCCAAGTCCCACGTTGCTGGCGTCCGTATCCAAAATGAATTTCCCTTTGGGTAGGAGATAGCTCAGTATAGGTGCGTTGATCAAAGCTCCTTTCAGCTTCCTGAATGAGTCTTGACATTCTTCGACCACTGGAACTTTGTTTGGCCTTCCGTGAGCTTGGTCAGTGGTTTAGCGATGTTGGCGAATCCAGCACATATCGGCAATAGTATGTGCATAAACCAAGGAAACTTCGAAGTTGGTGAATGTCTTTGGGATGGGCCAATCCTTAACAGCTTTGATCTTCTGGTCGTCCACTGCTACTCCTTCCCAGAGACAACGTGGCCGAGGTATCGTATTCTTTTGGAACAGATGGCATTTCTTAGGGCTCAGCTTCAATCCGGAGTTCCTCAGTCGCAGGAATACTTCCTCCAAAGTTTTCACGTGGTCCTCAAACGATCTGCCGACCACAATTATGTCGTCGAGATACACCTAGACACGTGTTCCATGAGAGTCCCTTCAGTACTGTTTCCATCAATCTTTCGAATGTGGCGGGAGCATTACAGAGCCCGAATGGCATAACGGTGAACTGCCACAATCCTGAGCCGATGGTAAAGCAGTCTTTTCTCGATCTTCCTGAGCCAGTTCTACTTGCCAGTATCCACTCTTATCAGGTCGAAATCGTGAACCAGCCACGTCAGGTGCATCTATTCTCGGAGAGGGTAACCCTCTCGTGAACATATTAAGTTGGCGATAGTCTTATCAAAGGGTGACCATCCTTTTCTTCACCAGTACGATGGGGACAGGACTCAGATGGTTCGATAACTCCTTCTTTTCCCAGTATCGCTGACTATTTTGTCAGTTCTTCCTTCTTGCAGAGGAAGTCTTCTTTGCTGATTGCCGGATCGGTCGGCACCCCAGTATCAATCTTGTGCTGGACCACATTAGTTCGACCTCCTTTTCCTTGTCCGGTATCGAAGATGTCTTGGTACTTTTTGACTAAATCTCTTAGTTTGGGCTGTTGAGCTGGTTTTATGTCTTTGGAAGAGATGGCAACTAATTTTTCTAGTTCTGGGGCAAGTTGTTGGGTTGGCTAATCGTACCTCGTACGCCCGGATCACAGATGAAACTGACGAGCAGTGCCCTAAAATTGTTCCTTTCTTTAAGGTCACTGGAAAGTAATTGACATTCTGACCCTTACCGGTACAAATTTTTCAGCACGTATCAGGGTTTCCCTAGGGCAATCCCTCGTCCAATTTTCTCATCATGAAAATTGGGCTCGAACATCATCCGTCTCCACTGCTCGCACTCCCGTCCAGGCGAGCCTCCAGGATGGTTTCAGCCCTCTCAGGTACGCTTACATCTTCAGCCAACAGCACGGATCAACTCTTCACTTCTCCCATGAAGTACCAGCTCTTCTCCGTTGACACGTAGGACGCCGTCTTTGAAATCCAATTCAAACCCTCTGGAATTCATGATGTCCATTCCGATGATTGCATCGTCTTCGATGTCCGCTTAAGTGCCTGATGTTTCACTTTAGTGCTGCCCAAAATTATTTCAATCGGTAGCTCGCCTATAACAGTAGCTGGCGCCACTGTTGCTGTGCGTAGCTTCCAAGTTGTCGGTACAATTCGTTCCGGTGTTCTGGCAAAGGAAGGTCCGAGAATTGTCCTAGTCGCACCTGTATCTAGCAGCATGGTGCAAGGCTCGTTATTGATGAGACCGTCTACGAAAACACCTCTGTTCTGTCGTTTCAGGATAGCGACATATGCGTTGTTAACCGGGGCTTGCTGGACACAGGCCGACGATTGCCCTTCTCGTCGACCTTCTTTAGTTTTCCTGCATCGGAGTCGTGTTTCGAATGTTGGACATTTGCTACGCACATGTCCAATTTTGCCAATTCCAGCATCTTATCTGTCTTTTCTCCGGCAAAACTTCCTTCATCACTTTTCTTATGGCAGCTTCCAAGTCAGCATGCTCCTGTGAGTCTTCTTCAATACTTCGAACTTTACTTTGGTTTTGCAGGATTGCTTTGCTGCCTCAAATTCCAAAGCGCGTGCCAGTGCGTCTACGAGATGTGTTGGACGAGCTAGTGTCAACGCTTGTCTGGTTTCTTGGTCACGGAGTCCATCCAAGAATGCCTGAACCGCTAATCGCTCCATTACATTCTCCGGTGTGGCTGGATATGCGAGACGAACCAAGCGTGCAATGTCAGCTTCGAATTCTTGTAAGGATTCGCCCGATTTCTGGCAGCGATTTTTCAGTTGGGAGTGGTATACGTGTTCCAAATGGGCGTGGCCATATCGTAATTCTGGATGTTTAATCAGCTGATCATAGTCCTCCTGTTCTTGGGCGGTGAGAGTTTGTAGAATATTTGTCGCTTCTCCTCGTAATGCAAGTGTCAGTGCTACAGCTCTTTCCCCTGCATTCCATCCGTTTGCTTTGGCCGCTGCTTCAAACTGCCGGCGGTAATTTGCCCATGGAGTTTTTCCGTCGAACTGAGGCGGCTTCATGGAAAGCTTCCCTATTTCTGAAATGACCTTGACATCTTTTATACCCTCTTGAACTTTATCCACGTTCAAACTCAAGTCCAGCATTGCATTTTCGTTAACCATCTCTGTGGAGGACGCACTATTAATTTGTTTTTCCAGCTTACTGATCGTTTCCTTTATTTTGTCCATTTCTGCCTCGATTCCGTCTTTGATTTCATCGCTGATTATTTCCTTCATCTTGTCCATCTCTGCCTCGACCCCATCTTTGATTTTATATACCTCAGTGTTCATTTGCTCCCTAATTTTATCTATCTCTGTCTCAACGGTTCCCATTCTTTCTTCTAGAAAATTAGCCACACCACACAATTCTTTTTTTAGGCCTTCTGTGTTTTCCAGGAACTTCTCTTCCAGGCTTCTTGAATTTTCTAGAAGCTTCTCTTCCAGATTTCTAGAATTTTCTTGAAGCTCCTCTTCCAGATTTCTAGAATTTTCTTCAAGTTCCTTCCTTTTGATTTTTTTCTAGAAGCTTCTCTTCCAGATTTCTAGAATTTTCTTGAAGCTTCTCTTCCAGATTTCTAGCATTCTCTTCCAGGCTTCTTGAATTTTCTAGAAGCTTCTCTTCCAGATTTCTAGAATTTTCTTCCAAAGTCCTCGAATTTTGTTGCAGCTCTTCTTTCAAGGATTCTATTATCGGACTCAAATCACCTCCGGGAACTTCGAATAAAAATGTTTCGGGGTCCTCACCTTCTTGTATAAGTCCTTCTGCAAGTCTTTCCTGGAGTACTTGCTTTTTACCTGTTGTTTCCAGTTCCCTTTCCTCCAATTCCTGTTTCAATTCCGCTACCTTCAAATCCAAAGGCGCACTTTTCTTGAACACATTTTGTCTTTGACGAGGTATCAGTCTGTTTTACACGAAAAGTTTATCAGTTTGTTAAAAATTCACTTCGCGAATTCTTTTCCACGGGCCACCAGTCTATTGTCTGTTTCACGCGAACAGTGTAGCAGTTTATATTCCCACGCACAATTGTCCACTTCGCGAAAACCGGCCCACTGTCTATTTTCTGTTTCACGCGAACAGTGTATCAGTTTATATTCCCACGCACAATTGTCCACTTCGCGAAAACCGGGCCACTGTCTATTTTGGGCGTACAAAAAGGTCTATCAATTTATTTTTCTGACTATCCACTCCACGATCACTTGTTTATTTTTAAAATCTCACTTCCGACACCAATTGTAACGTAAATAAACTTAACTTGGTTTTACTAATTTATTTAACACTTAAATATACAACTTAATTTATATTACTAACTACGCCACTGTATAGCTCGATCGTATGGGCTCGTTCAGACTGTCGACTCCACTTGAGGGTTTCCTATTTATCTCCGATACAGCATTCTCGATGTTTCGAATTCGGGTAGTTGGCGACCGGCATGTTCCAATTGTTTCCAATATCGACCGTTGCTCTCCACGGCAGAGCGACTGGACTGTTCTCGAACATCTCCGGGGATGACCTCATCGCTGTCGACGGCAACGCGCGAGGCGACAGGTCCGGCATAGGTTCGTTACAATATTGTGTAATATTCGAATAAACGCTGCTCTAAAACCCTTAAATTCAGTAAAACATTCAAACCCAGCGTTATTGCCGCTTCTTTTGACGTCATGATTTGGCATTTTCCTGAGTTGCCAATGTCACTATTTTGCGGAACTTCTGAAGAAATGTTATTCTCTTTCATGCTATGAATAAATCAGAATTTATGTCAGCATGTGTTATATTGAAATGAAGAGTTCGTATTTGATAGCTGTCCTTGATTTAGCTATTCTTGAATAATATGTATGTGTACCGAGTGCTATGTCATTATTTTTTCGGCCCGCTCACATTGTAAAGAAATATTATGAATAACGCTTGGCAACTCTGTAATTATCTTACGCTCTCGGCAATCGGCGATAGAACTTGTTACGTCACATCCTGGCGCGGTTTTCGCAGTATTTAAACACGAGCATTTCTTTGAACTTTTGTTTCAAAAAATTACTTCTAAATTTTTTTTTAATCCAATTACTTTTCTCATCGTTCTGGCATTGTGGTATTTTTTCCAGAAATTAGTTATTTCGCCTATTAGATAAGATAGTAAGACTAGTTTAGACACAATATGATACAATATATGAATAAAAAAAAATTCTTGAACATTGACGCATACTATACATTAACGACATGACAGGTATATACATAAAATAAAATAATAAAATGTTACAATGCAAGAAACTGTATGGATGGAATGTCAATATTGTTTCTTGTTTCAATGTATCCCTCTCAATATGTAATGTAATTGAGGATAATCCAATAAGTGATTAAATGATTAAATATAATGGGATTATATCTCATTACCTGTATAATCTCGAATAAAACAAATGCAAAAAGATTGTTTTTTTATTAATCCGGTCATCAAGCAAATATTGGGACATTTATAAAAACAATATTGATATTGTCACATTATTAGGTAAAACATAAATTATGAACCACATTTATCATTTACAAGTACTTGCATTTTCAATATGAATCAAACGCCTTGTACACAAGAAAGAAGGAAGTATTCTATTAATATTAGTTGTCATAACAATGATGAATCGAACAAAACTGGATTTTGCCGAGATTGTTGTTTCAATAAAATTACTTATATGTGTAATTGTGAGAAATCTGAAAAAGCAAGGAAAAGTTAGTTACCCCTGATCTGGAGGACAGCGAGTTCTCCCCAATATTGACACACGTACCGACAAATATAATAATGTGAGTTAGATTGATGTATTCAGCTTACCAAATTGTTTCAATGAAACGAACTTCATGAATTAAGCTCCCCATTTAATAAATATAATTTTCAATTATCCATTTGAGTATGCTCAAAATTCCCATCTGAGTATACTCCAAATTCCCTTAATTTGTGAATTACTTGGTACCTATAGAAACCTTCCACAAAGAGCTATGAGTTCACGAATACGAATTTTTGTGGTATTTTTCCATTGGGATTTATTCAGGAGCTTAGTTATTGAGACTGAAAAGGTTTATTTTATTTTTTGCTTATCAGTTCATTTTTTGGTCGGTTAAATCTTTCGTTGAAAAGTTTTCATCAAGACAATGTTTATTTAATTTATTTGTGAACTTTATTGAGCGAAATTAGTTTTTATAATTCCAATTGCCTAGTAGTCAAAGTGAAACAAAACTCTCTGTAATGTGAATAAAATTGAGTTCTCATTCTCTTCATAATGAACAGATCTGAACATCAAATTGAAAATACGAAACAGAATACCACTGTTCCTATGATAACTTGATAACCCTTCACATTGGAGAAGATAAACTAATGCACAGTGACTTTTTGAAGAGATCCCATTTGAATATACCAGTGTATCTCTGATAAAGAGAAGTCAACGTTCTTGCATACGAGGCCTTGTCAAGTATCTAATCACCAAGGTACACCATTATGTTGACTTTTCTGATAAGCATGAGCAAATATTATTTCAACTTAGGCAAGAACGTTAATGTGGAATATATTCATGTTCAGGATATTGTCGCTGGTCTGTTGAACACCCCTCCTGAAATGTTTGAAATACAATTTTCATGTAGTACTGATAAATGTATGACTATTGTTGTTATCAGAAATAATAAGCAGTGTTTTTTATTGAATATTTCACTTACTTGAAGAACAACTGTTTATTGAAAATGAGATTATAGCATTTTACAACCAATGAGAAAAATAATCCAGAACAGTGTCCCAATTAGTTACTGCGGTCATCCAAAATTAGTTTTAGTTCTGAAAAAAATATATATATATATATATATATATATATATATATATATATATATATATATATATATGAAGAAATATTAATCGATACTTCTGTGTATGAAGATGAAAACTTAATTATTTTTCCTTTGGAGCCAACAGAAACCAATTTCAACTTTCCTTTAACGTTTATTTCACCACGTTATTTGAAATTAGGATCCTTCCATTGGATGTATTGAAATTCAAGAATGTCGTGTTTTCAAGTACAAACAATTATTTTTTTTTTGTGAAAAATGTAAGCAATTTGTGTTAGGTATATAGCAGAAATGAATTTGGAGATCATATTTCAACCGACTTATTCGCATCAAAAAAGTAAATCAATACATGTTATCTTTTCACAGATCTACCAGAGACTCCTGTGGTGATAATGCTGTTGGCTACGTACAGTTGAAACGCCAAGAAAACTTCTGCAATGTGAAAGCAAAGCTCACACCGGATTTTAGTTCCTCTAAGATCTCTTGAGGATCCTCCTTCTTGTTTCCACTTTTTTGCCTTTTCTTTGAAAAGTGATTGACCAGATCCCAGGTTGATTAACTTTTATTATTTGAATTTGTTATGATACTATAACAGTAAGCGAGTTTAGCTGAGCTAATTAGATTTTTTGAGGATTTTCCGATATTTTTCTGAATATGCCAGTATGCGAGGATTGTTAGTACGTTTTTTTATTTCAACGAGGAAACGTTTATTTTTGCACGAAGTTTTTATGCCACTGGTAATCCAAACTTTGAAGTTATTTTCCTGTAATTTTTTGCTACTTTATATGTATAATCTTGATGTTCATTTTGACACACTTCCAATTGTTCTGAATTTTTCTTCCAATATAATTTTTACTTTACGAAAAAATGGGTAAATTTTATTCAACGCTTTCCCAAGTGTGGGTGTATGTGGGACAATATCATTCTGAATAATTTTTTTATTACCTATTGACAATCGCGTTGGGGACTCCAAAACAACATTCGTTAGAAAAAATTGAATCATTTCTAGATAGACGAATGGATTTTTAATGTAATACCAACAACGGAAATTCATTGTATTTGAACTGATTACCTAGAAAAAGGCAATACTAGACGCCCTAGGTACTACATTTGAAATTATACATCATTATTAAAAAAAAACTTCATTTGATTATAACAGATTATGAATTTCTCTTACTCATTCTTTTCGTTCACGATATTTGATACTGAAAAACGGTTACCGAAATATTGTTATCCAAGTGTTTCTTAAAAAATCGACATATACACCAGTAAATGGGTAGACAAATTAACGTTGAGTCCATTTTGTTTAAAACTCCATGATAAAATAACGTATCAACAGAATAAAACTGCAACTCTAACCAAGGTCGCCAACATTGTTAAAATTACAAAAAATGAGTTAAGGACTTCTTCGACGATCAAAACACTAACATAGTTACAAATTTGATATCATTTTTCTTCCGGTGGCTTAATTTGCAGTCACTTACGACTCCGGCAAAGTCATTAAATATTTCAACACATTCTTTGATCCTATTTTGCGATTAAAATATTAACTTTTTGCGAAATAACCGGGTACACCCTGAAATCGCCTAAGATGAGTGTGCAAATTTGTAACTCTCTCCGATTACGCCATGATACATTTTTTTTAATTCACAATGAAACAATATTTTAATTAGCTATAAATTGTTCGCCAAAATTATAACATATGTATATTTTGATTGCAAATGACGGTATTCGTAATTAATTGTGCAATAGCCCACGTTTCCAGCAGATGAGTTTTATTTGCAATAATCTACGAGGGTAGTCCGAAAAGCTTCCAACCGGCACTGAAGATGATAGAACTCGTCAACAAGAACTAGGGAATGTGTTTGCGCATCTTTTGAAAGGTACCGAAATTCCAGCCATGTTGGACGCGCAGTTGGTGTTTGACAATCGTTTGAGTTGGTCGATGTGAGTGTTTTTGTGAAAATGGAAAAAACTGAATATCGAGCTGTCATTAAATATTTGAGAGTTGGATGCTGTATACAGGAACTCTGCAACTTCATTTACCACCGTGAAATTTTGAGGAGCTGAATTTAACATGGCCGTACCAACGATGAACGTTCGGGACGTCCAAAATCTGTAACCACTGACGATAACATTACTCAAGTTCACCAAATGGTGCTGGGCGACCGTCGAATTGAAGTGAGAGATATAGCAGAGGCTATGAATATGTCCAAAGAACGTGTTTGTCACATATTGCATGTTAGACCAAAAACATATTGGCATGAACGTCTCCAACGCTCTATTGTCGCAGTACAAGCGCAATAAATCAGAGTTTTGGCGCCTATTAATTACTGTAGATGAAACTTGGATAGACTATTATACCCCAGGAACAAAAATACAGCCAAAATGGTGGATTGTGGAGAAGGAATCAGCTCCAAAAAATCAAAATCTGTTTTTTGCTCGGAAAGTGTTTTTTTTGGGATAGTCATAGAGTTATCTCAATCGATTATCTTCAAAGAGGGAAAACCATTACAGAAGCATACTACGCATCAGTACCTGACATGCTGAACGCAGAAATAGCGAAAAACGGACAGAAAAATAATCCACCAAGACAAAGCTCCGTCTCACACCACAGCGGTTGCCATAGCGAAAATCCAAGAATTACGGTTTGAACTGCTTGACAACTCTCCTTACTCACCAGATAAAGCCCCAAGCGATTTTATTCTGTTCCTTAAGCTGAGAGTTGCGCTCGGAGGACAAAGATTTTTGTCGAATGAGGGTGCCATGACCTTCACAAACAATTTTTTTGCAGAGAAAGGCGCCGAGTACTACTTGGACAGGTAAACTCTTTCAAGTCCGCTGGGCGAAGATTTGACCCACCTTATTTCATGAACTGAGTATGTTGGGACAAGTTTTGTATCACCAACTCAAAACATTTACAGCCGTCGGTTTAAAGAGCATCCCATCATGATATGAAGCTTGTATTGGCTGTAACTGAATTTGTCATGGTACAAACGCGACTGTTCAGGTGATAACTTGTGCATGATTTTCGGCATTTTATATAACAAATTGAGTCAACAACCAAGCTTTCTTCTAACAGAGTGCTGTTTGGAATCATTTGGATATTATTAGGAAAGAAGGCGAGTACAAAATATCATAAACATTTAAACAGGAAGATTAGTAATTTGTGTTCAATTATCCAGGTACAAAATTTGTCCCACCATAACTCACCAGATGGATAGAAGAAAATATGAAGAATTGTTGTTCAATTTAGTCTTTACAGGATTTAAATTGACAAACTTGATGGTGACTGTGCCTCGCTACCGTCTGAAAGTCATTCGGATAATGACAGTAATGCAGATATAAACGTTTTTTTTCCTGAAATACATAAAGAAAATGTTTTTCACTCATCCGCTGAGAGCTCCGAAGGAGAATGGGAACCTGATGATCTTATTTCTTTGGCAAGGCTGGCTCTCATTCTTCCAAAAAAAACAGTATGGAAAAAGTGCGAATATGATATTCCTCCACCTGAAGAGTTTGTAAGTGACAGTTGTGGCATACCTCGGTTCATCAAAGAACTTGGGTGAACACGAGCCTATTGATCTTTTCAGTTTTCTGTTGACTGATAGAATATTTTGATCATTTGGTATTCCAAACTAACTTGTATGCGCAACAAGAATATCTGAAAACAGGAAAAGCATATGTAGCAACTGACATGGGAGATGAAAGCATTTATAGGAGTGAACATGCTCATGGGTATGAAACAATACCCCAGTTATCGAGACCACTGGAGTATATCTTCTGATTTGCATGATCCATTCATTTCAAAAGTAATGAATATGCACAGATTTGGATGGTTTTTCAGTAACCTTCATCTGAATGATAACAGTGTAATGTTTCCACGGGGTACTAAGAAATATGATGAACTGTATAAGGTGGCACAAATTTTCAGATGTGCTTGAATCTCCACCAAAATGTTGCGATCGATGAATCACACACCATGCCCCCCTTGAGGTTGAGCGCCCATGGATAGTAAATCCCCTTCACGTTATGTGTGAACGAGATTTACAGTCCACTTCCATCCTCCCCCGCTCCTC
Organism: Gonioctena quinquepunctata; assembly: GCA_018342105.1. NCBI lineage: Eukaryota > Metazoa > Arthropoda > Insecta > Coleoptera > Chrysomelidae > Gonioctena > Gonioctena quinquepunctata. The sequence continues at coordinate 711,894 of JAFIRS010000251.1, forward strand.
CTTGGAGCGGTCCCCAACTCGCAAATGGCACGTTTGCGAGATTGAAATCGTACCTCCTGTGGTATGAAGTCAGCCTCTGAGTGCTTTGAACCCCTTGTTATCTGATCATTGTATGTTTACCTGACTTGTGCTGTGTGTGCATGGTGGTGATGTACCTGATGGGTGTGTGAGTGTAAGGTGTGATGTGGGTGTGTTGATCTTACTGTTTTGTATTGAGTTGTTACTCACCTGACGCGCCGGAGTGTTACTCTCGGTGGTGGACGGTCGTTCTGGTAGACTGGTCGCTATACTTTTCCCTTTCCGGCGCGTGGATGTCTTGGATCACCGGGTTCGTGTGGGTGTCCGTCTTCAGGAACGTCAAGGTGGCGTGGTTCCGAAGATGGTCGTCAATGAAGTTCGGATTGACATTCAGGTCCCTGTAGATAAATCTATTCGGGACGTATCTGGGAGCGTTCACTGCCATTCTTAGGCTAAGAATAGCTGGATCTTGGTCCTGTATGTTTGTGCGCATTGACCCCATGCGGCGGATGCATACAGGATGATAAGGAGGAGGATGGACCTGATAAGGGGCAGCTTCAACTGGAGGTCCATGTCAATCTCTTGTCCAGGGTGACTCCAAGATATTTGGCCTCGTTTGCTCATTCATGATGACATGTGCTGACGGTGTTGTTTGCCTTCTGGTGAAAAGTATGGCCTGGCTCTTTTCCGCGTTGATCTCGATGATCGATGAATCGATGATAAAATTCAAAGGACGGTAACACTCAACTAATATTTGCCAAACAAACCAATAAAAAGAGGGTATGAAGTATGAGTGTTGGCCGACCAAACTGGATACTGCTGGGATTTCAACATTCACACTGGTCGAACTGAAACCGATGTCGAATAAAATGTAGGTTTCTCAGTTGTAAAAAAGTAAGCTGCTGAATTGGAACGTAAAAACCACCGCCTATACTTTGACAATTTTTTTTGTTCCGTGAATTTGATGGAATACCTACTCAAAGAGAAGATCTATGCTTGCGGAACAGTAAATACCAAAAAACTAAATCTACCAAATTTTGTAGCTGACAAGACTTTGCAACGTGGGGAATATGACTGGTGGCAGAGCAGTAATGGTTTATCCGCTGTTAAATGGCGTGACAAAAGATGTGTCCACCTTCTTTCCAATTTGCTCAACCCCCGTGAAACAACCCAAATGGAGAAGAAAAATAGAGATGGTTCAACATCAAGAGTTACTGGTCCTGTTATGGTCACGGAATATAACAAAAATATGAATTTCGTGGACAAATTCGACAAAATAAAAGCCACTCACTGTATCGACCGAAAAAGCCACAAGCGGTGGCACATAGTCTTTTTTTTCTCATCGACACTTGTGTCGTCAACGAATATGTGTTATATAATTTATTTCCAGAAAGTGCTAAGATGTCAATGAAATACTTTCGTCGTGATATTATTCAACATCTTGTAGCAGATATATGGATTACAAAGATGAATACTGTTCCCCAGGAATTGTCTGTACCCATAAAACAGAGAAAACAATGTCAGCCCAAGTCGACTCGCTTGTCACAAAGTGCCCACCAGCCAATACGCACATCAAGGCGCAGGTGTGGGCCTTGCAGTAACACAAAAAACGAAGTGAGAACAAATTGGCAGTGTTCTGTGTGTAGAATACATGTTTATGGACCCTGGAAAACATTAATTCAAATTTGCAACTACCTTCAAATGAGGCTAATTGTCTCATACATTTTTTATAATTATTCGTTACCCGCAAAAAATTGTTGGTATTCAAGAAGACCAATTTTATCATTTTATCATTTTTTGCTCCTCAAGACAGCTTATCTCATATTCCGTGTATTACTCTGGGAATATACAGTTGAAGGAGGTATTTGTTGCTTTTGAATAAAATTCTTCAAGTGCTTTTCAATGAGGTATCTGAAGGCGATATTACCTGAATACCTCCCAAGCGGTTATCTTGAACGATGGAGGATAGTGACTAAAGTTTATCTTTCAATCGCAGATGATTCCATATCTGATTTTATGGACACCCTGCTAATATGTTCTCCCAAATAGGGATATTACTATTTGAAAAAAGATATGTTTTGGGTTGGTAGAGCTAAATGGTTGCTTTGGAGACTGGTTTTTCCTTCATGTTCGAGAAATTTTCCACTACGAGGGTAGTCTGAAAAGTTTCTAACTTGAACATGAAGATGATAGCACTCATCAACAATAGGTAGGAATATGTTTGCGCATCTGTTGAAAAGTACTCACCAAAATTGTTGCCATTTTGGACGCGCAGTTGTCGTATGACGATCGTTTGAGTGAGTCGATGTGAGTGATTTTTTGAAAATGGAAAAACTCTTATATCGAGCTGTCATTAAATATTCGTTTTTGTAAGGCAATACACCTACGCAAACCAAAGATGAGTTCGACGTTGTGTACGGGGTCTCTGCAACTTCACTTACGTCCATGACATTTTGGGCAGCTGAATTTAACATGGCAGTCACCAACTTGGGAGACGATGACCCCTCGGGACGTCCAAAAACTGCAACCACTGACGTTAACATCGCTCAAGTTCACCAAATGGTGCTAGGCGACCGTCGAATCAAAGTAAGAGAGATAGCAGAGGCTACGAATATGTCCAAAGAACGTGTTTGTCAGATATTGCAAGGATAATTAGACATGAGAAAGCTCTCCGCGCGTTGGTTGCCGAGTTTGCTCACGTTATACCAAAAACGTTTTCGAATGAACATTTCCAACGCTCTGTTGTCGCAGTTCAGGCGCAATAAATCAGAGTTTTGGTGCCTATTGATTACTGTAAATGAAACCTGGATTCACCATTATAACCCCAGAAAAAATACAGTCAAAACAGTAGACTGCGAAGGAGGAATAAGCTCCAAAAAAAAGAAAAAAACGTTTTTTTTTTGCTGGGAAAGTGATTTGGGATAGTGATGGAGTTAATGTTAATCGATTATCTTCAAAAAGGAAAAAACATTAGAGGAGCATACTACGCATCATTACTTGAAGGGGTATAGCGAAGTAACATACTTGGTAGAAAGTTTGCTCCGCAGTAAAGTGTGAAAAATTTGTGTTTTCCTGAACCAAACCAGTCTTGTACCGGCCTGGAACAGAAAACTAACCTACCTGCACCATATATATTGGAGACGACGTTGAAAAATCTCCTTGAAGACAAAAAATCGGATGGAAATCTAATTAGAAATTGCGATCTGGCGAGCAAGGAATCAGTCCTTGCAGGGATTGGTTTTCTGCCGAGGGCCGATCTCCTGGAGGTGCTGGGGGCATTGTTGTCTTCCCTAGGTGAAGATTTATTGAAAATACCAATAAAAAGTTCACTAATTTCGGCGAAATAGAATGAAAAGTCAGAAGGTTCTGGTGATGTCCCTGCTACAAAAAGGCTCAGAAAGGAGCAATTTTCCGCCCTGTCGGCTACCAAAGATACGCAGAATCAACCCTCGACATCTTATCCCTATCGTAGAAGCTCTAGACTAGTAGCATATGTCGACTCTAGTAGAAAAACTGCGATAAATGTTCCAACTTCAAATAGATTCCAAAGTTTGACAAATGTCACATCAGACAGTGACATGCACCAACCGGCGACACATGGTCCAGCGGCTGAACCCGAGTCCGAGTGCGTCTCTTCTAGCGGAGGGACCAGCCAAGTTCAAAATTGTACAGAGAGTGCCGACGACGTGATTATGGATGATGCCAACGCAACAAATACTTCACCCACAGATCAGACTCCAGATACAATCAGAAGACAAAACGTCCCTCCTATCACAGTCAGAGATAAAAACAAGAGGGTCACTGTTATTTCTTCATTCAAAAGTAATAATATTAAATTGAACAAACTGTCAAAGAATGTATTTGACGGAATCAAGATTTTTCCGAGCTCTCCTGAAGACTACAGAAAAATATCCAGTATTTTTAAAGATCAAGGTATTCCTTTTCACACCTATAGTCTACCTGATGATAAAAAATCGAGAGTAGTCTTCAGAGTAGTCTTCAGTAGTTCTTAGATTGTAATGACATCCATAACGAGCTGATTGAGAGGGGGTTCGCTCCGGTCTCAGTGGTCCGTATGCGCAAACTGAATTCATCAAAAACACCTCTGCCAATGGTATTAGTTCTCTTGGATAAAGAACAAAAACATATCTTCCAAGTCACAGATATTTTGAACGTTCAAGTGACAGCTGAGCCAAAGAGACCCAGGGCCTCTGTAGGCCAATGCCACCGCTGTCAGAGATTCGGCCACTGTCAGCTGAACTGCTGTGCCGTTCCCGCTTGTGTGAAGTGCGGTGAGAATCACATTACGAGGGAATGCCAAAAGTCTCGTGATGAACCGGCCAAGTGTGCGAATTGTAGTGGGGGTCACACTGCAAATTATTGGGGATGTCCCAAATGTCCTCGGTTAAGGCGCAGGGTGGACCCTGCTTCAAATCAGTACGAAAGAAGACATTTTCCCGTAAATTTGGGAAAGACACAAACGGGGGTGTCATATGCGGCGGCTGCCCAGGGCGCCCCCCCTGCTCAATCAGCTCATGTCACAAATAGCCCCAAAGACATTCTTTCCACTTTGGATCAAATGAGGATGCTGTTTGCACAGTTCGCAGAAGCTGCTGAAAAAATTCTCAATCGGTTTCAATCCCAACTAATGGGTGGAAGGCAGCTTCCGAATTTCATCAAAGCGGTGAGTTGGAATTGTAACGGTCTTCTCCAGAAATTTTTTTTTTTTTTTTTTATATGTTCTGGTTCCCACGAAAATGGATATCCTGTAATGTTCAGAGAACATCGTGGGAACCAAGGGAAAGAAGGTAGGAGTTGGTGTTCTTCTTAAATTTCTGGAGGTTGTATGCCTCGGGGAACACCTCCCTAGGCAATGAGTTCCAAAGCCTCGCAGTTCGTTGGATGAATGAGTCTTTGGAAAGTGATGTTCTGCAGGTCTCCAAAGTGTTTCTTGTAGAGAACAACATTGATGTTGCTTTTCTGCAAGAGACTCGTCTTAATGGACAACCTGTTAGATTTCCTAACTACAAAATGCTTAGAAATGACCAAATTGGGCGTCCGGGTGGTGGTGTTGCCATTTTGGTGAAACGCTGTCATTCGCACGTGCAGCTCGGCATTTCCAATGATGATACCCATGGTATAAAATCAGTACGTATTGTTTTCAACATGAGGAGTGGTCCTATTCGTTTAATCAGTGCCTATAACCCTCCGAACAATAGAATACTCCCTGAAACACTCGATGTGCTTCTAATGGAAACAGATCAACCCGTTATTGTTGCAGGTGATCTGAACGCTGAGCACGTGCAGTGGAGCCGTGTTACCAACACGAATGGTAGGCGACTGTGGCAACACAGTGACAGGTATGAATACCAGGTGTTGGCTCCAGGTGAGCCGACGTTTTTTGGTGCCGGTAACGGTAGACCTGATGTGCTTGACATTGCCCTGGCCAGGAATATCCCCTGGAACTGGGAATGCACGTTCTCGCCGAGTTGAGCTCTGATCACAACCCGGTTATTTTGACGCTAGGAGGTGATCCACCGCCCCAGACAGATCGTCTGTGTACGAGAATAAACTGGGAGATTTCAGTTCTCCTGGAGACTGCATATTGCGCTCCTGAGAGAATGAATTCTCCACTTGAGTTGGATGAGGCCGTAGCGCGTTACGAACTCACCATTAAAAATGCCTTGATGGATTCCTCCCGCAGAGAACAAGCTCCCAAATACGATGATGAATTCCCGCAAAGGCTTAAAAATCTAATTCGTGAAAGAAATAGGGCGGAAAGAGCCTTTCAAAGGAGTTTGTTTCCTGCGGACAGAATCCGGGCTAATCAGTTGAATAGGGAGGTAAGAGAAAGTATAACGGAATTTAGGCATGAAAGATTCGGCAATATACTTCAAAATCTAGAAAACAACAATCAATTATGGAAGCTTAGTAAAAATTTGAAGACTAAAAAAGCCGATCTTCCCCCTATTCACGGTGAGGGCGGAATGTGCTATGACTCTGAGTCTAAAGCTCGAGCATTTGCAGATTCGATGGAAAGGCAATTCAGGCTGAACGAGCATCCAGACGATGATCTGGATCGAGACCTTTTGTTAGAAGATAGGGTTCGTCGCACCTTGAGAGAGCCAAATCGGGATGACATTCGTCTGGCTTCGCTGGATGAACTTAAGGCGCACATTAGAGGATTGAATCCTAGAAAAGCGCCTGGTTATGACGGTAATACTAATCGAATGATTAAGTATTTTCCGGATAACCAGTTGCAGTCATTGTTGAACATAATAAGCAATTCGATGCGCCTTAAAAGATTTCCTCGAAGGTGGAAGCATGCCATCGTGAAGATGATTCCGAAGGAAGAACAAAATTCGACCTTCCCACAAAATTATCGTCCAATCAGTCTGCTTTGCAGTTCAGCTAAGTTGGCTGAGAAAATCGTCCTGGAAAGGCTCGACGATGAAGTGGATGACAGAAATGTCCTACCGAATGAGCAGTTCGGCTTTCGCCGAGCTCACTCCACCGAGCTTCAGGTTCTGAGGCTGGTGGAAGATACGATAAATTCATTGAATACCAACAACAGCGCCCATGTTATACTTCTTGACATCACTAAAGCGTTCGATAGAGTATGGCATGAAGGCTTGCTTTCAAAATTGATAGACTTCCACTGGTGAAGTGGCTAAAATCATTTCTCATGGGTAGGACATTCCAAGTCAAGGTCGACAATTGTCTCTCGGATTCGAGAGCAATTGAGGCCGGCGTTCCTCAGGGGGCAATATTGTCTCCTATGCTCTACGCTCTTCACACGTCAGACATACCCAGGAGTGAACACGTGAAGATTTCCTTTTACGCTGATGATACGGCCTTACTTTCTTCTTCAGCCGACCATCTGATGGGTGTCGTCTATTTGCAGAATGCATTAGACGATCACCAGCAGTGGTATCTGGAGTGGAAAATAAGGGTGAATCCTGACAAAACGCAGGCTATTTCGATGGGTCGCAAGAGAAACAACCCAGAGAGAGGAGTGACTGTCTCTGGAAGGGAGATAAATTGGTTGGAGCAGGTCAAGTACCTCGGAGTTACATTGGATCGCCGACTCACCTGGAGGCCACACGTTAAATTGATAAAAAATAAAATACATAAGAAAATCGCATCACTCTATCCGTTAGTGAACAGGAAAAGTAAACTTTCCCTGAAAAATAAAGTTATGATCTACAAAATGGTTTTCAGACCTGTCATTTTGTATGCCTCAGCCGCCTGGGGCCAGACCTGCAGACGAGCATTCGCGTCCTGGAACGGGCGCAAATGAAAGTTCCGCGTATGATAACGAACGCTCCGTGGTACGTGCGGAACGAACGGATACTTGAGGACTTAAATCTGCCTTCCATCAGAAGTATCATAAGAGAACGCAATCAGAGAGTATTTGATTGTGTAATAGCCCACGAGAATCCTCTTGTGAGGGAAGCCACTGATTACAATATTGACGACCCCTCGCGTTTTAAACGTCCCAGGCGCTCTCTGGAGTGATGGGCTATTTATCAATCCATACAGGGTAGTGAAAGCTGCATCCTCTCTAGAAATTAATATTTTTCAAAACTTTCAGAACAAAAATTATTTTTCGGCTATTTTTGAGAATCACTACCATGGCAATGACTGGAGATTCTTCTCTAGTCCTTGTCCAATCAAAATTCAAATTTCGTGAATGGCTTGTTTTTATGTTGAAAGAGTAAGAGCCTCCGGGTTACACTCGAATATAATAGTGATAGTAGACCCTGAAAAAAAATTACTTGAAGGTAGGAATGTGATAAAACTGCTACATTTGAAGAAAAAAAAATGTTTCACCAAGACGATGCGCCGTCTCACATCTCAGCTAAAATACACGAATGGTTTTAACTGCTTGACCACCCTCCTTACTCACCAGATCTAGCCCCAAGAGACTTTTTTCTGTTCCCGTAGCTGAAAGTTGAGCTCTAAGGAGAGAGCTTTTCGTCAAGTGAGGGTGCTATCACCTTCATGAACTATTTTGCATAGAAAGACGCCGATTACTACTTGGACAGGTTAAAGAGATGGGAGCATCGCTGGGAGTAGTATGTTGTAGAATTACAATGAGACTATGTAGAAAAATAAAAATAAGTTTGAAAAAAACTGTCTTGTATTTTTGTAGGGTAGGAATTTTTTCAGTCTACTCTCGTATATTGTGTCATTTCTCACCATGGAAGTATGTTGAACTCGATGGACCCTGGAAAACGTTAATTCAAATTTGCAACTACCTTCGAATGAGGCAAATAATCTTAAACATTTTGGAACGTAGTTCCTTATCGCGCGTTGCGAACGGGGGCTAGAAGGAATAAATTAAGACCAAAAGTTGTAACGAGACTTTCGCTATGGTTGTAAGCCGTGCGGCGTGCGCGTGTTTCTCTGTCTGTCTCTCTCTTATAGAAAGCAAGCCAGTTATTTTCGTTTCGTCTTTCTATTTCACATTGAACAGTGTGGTGTCGCGACGATTATTTTTGTTGAGTGTATACAGGTTTTTTGTACATAATAAATAATAAGAAATAATAACAATAATGAATCCTGACAGTGTTTCCGCACAAGTTCCGGATATTGCTGATGCAGTTAGGTAAGTAGTGATTTTATACAGACAATAATAAATGCTTATGTATTTTTAGCAAGTACGCATCATAACTTCTCTTTACTATTGTGCTAACCAAGTCATACGCGTTATAATCTCTCCATTATTGTGTGTTCAGCAAGTGTACGCGTCATAACTTCAATAAATGTAAAAGCAAATTATATTTTAATATTACAATATCAATGCGTATGTATTTAGCAAGCCGTGCGTGTTCTAACCTATACGCTGTTGTGTTTACGAAGTCGAGAGAGTATATATATATATATATATATATATACACACACTCTGTTGTGTTTACAAAGTCCCGCGCATCTATGACGTGAACGAAAGAATAGACAGACAGAGTGCATATATATATATATATATATATATATATATATAAAAATATTATTATAACTTAAAAAAAAAAAAATTATTACAATTCCCTCACTAATTAATCGAAAGGAACTTCGTTCCATCCGGGTGTCCCTTGACACCTCTCAACTTTTTTTATAATGATACGTTATACGCAAAAGATGGTTGCTATTCAAGAGGACCAGTTTTATTATTTCATCACTTTTTGTTTCTCAAGACAGCTTATCTCATATTTTGTGTAATTACTCTGGCAATATACAGTTGAAGGAGGTATTTGTTGCTTTTGAATGAAATTCTTCAAGTGCTTTACACTGAGGTTTCAGGGATACTTCCCAAGCGGTTATCTTGAACGATGGAAGAAGGACTAGTTTATCTTTCAGTCGCAGATGATTCCATATCTGAATTTATGGGCATTTGAAAAAAGAAATGGTGTCGGGTTGGTAGTGCTAAAACGGTATTTTGGAGACTGGTTTTTCCTTCATGTTCGAGAAAATTTCGATGCCAACTTTAGTTCCAAAGATACGAAGCAATGCTTGATTTTTAATAGAAACGTATGAAATGGATAATTTTAACAATTTTATTGAATACACAGAATTTTACAACAATATTTTATGAATTCACAGATACCACTGGTTGAGGATTCCAATTTTAATTTGAGGAGTTGGAAATCACATTATTTGACCTTACTTTTTCGACATGACATGGTAAAAAGATTTACATTTTCTTCGCGATCATCTTCCCAGAATGTTAGAAGAAATGGATTTGACCACCAGTACCATAGGATGGTGCGAGATTTTTAGATTAATCCTCTCCTGATCGTTGGATAGGCAGAGGGGGGTACTATTCCTTGGCTTGCGTGACTCCTATAGATTTCTTTCTCTGGGGGTACGTGAAGGAAAGGGTTTTCAGAGATCGTCCAACAACTGCAGATGATATGAAAAACAGGATCACGCAAGCCTTCCGTTCCACTGAAGGAGCAATGCTTGCTAGAGTTCGGGACTTAATTACTAGAAGACTAGTAGATTGTGTGGAACATGATGGTGACCTATTTGAGCATTTATAAGTAGCCCCTCCTCAAAATCTTTACTGTCAATGATCCTTTCCTCTTTTTGTAAAGTTTACTAGAATTGTTTTCTTTGCAATGTACTTGTACTATTCCTATTACAATTACAATTTCATTTTGTTGAAACATATTCTTTTCAGAATTGTATGGATGTGTAAAATTTTACGACAGCAGTTTACTCGATTCCTTCTTTTTTCGAAAGAATCAACAACATTTTTTATTTTGCAACAAATTTTAAAAAGTGGACTCCACAAACCCTATTAGGGCAATAAGTTCTTGAAAAATATCATGCAATCATGCAATAAAATATAGAGTGTTGAATTTGAAAAATTCGAGTTATTGCCATTTCTAATTTGTCATTTTAGAAAAATCGTAAGAAGGCGATGGAACACTATTTTGACACAGCAATTGACATAAGTCGAAAAGTATTGCAGATTAGTCTAGTGGCGAGTCCAAAGATGTAGCAAAATGAAGGGTTGCTGTTTAAAAAAACAGAACTAGTTATGTGTTTTATTTTGGGACATCCTGTATATAAATTAGTGGAACTATCCCTCAATTCAATACTGCATCGAGTTTTATCGGTATTTTATCTCACCATGGATTTTTTTGGTCTATAAATATTGGCCTAATATATAGGGGGTGATCTAGCTTCTTGCACAATCACTAACAATTGATAGTACATCAGAATATTATTTTTTTTTTGAAATTTTTACGATAAGTCATTTATAAGTCAGAAAAATATATAAAAAATGTGTATTACCTACAGAAACTTTGCTGTTTCCGAAATTTAGACGAATTTGACAAAAAAAAACCCATTTCTTTTCGAATTATAAACTATTGTAATTTGTTATAAAATTGCATTATACATCCATCATGCACGGGTATACAAGAAGTTAGATCACACCCTATATTTGGTAGAGTATTGAATCGAGAATTACTTGAATAAGGAACATATTTTTCAAATGACTTCAATGAAATTACCATTAAACATTTCGAACGTACACAATGTGAATACTCTAGCAGATTTGGATGAAATTCCGATTCTGACAATTTTTTATATTACGTAACGAAAACCGAATGAATTGTAAATTTTTTTGCATTCGTATAATTATGTGTTTCACCATCACGCAACGTTATGAAACCATCTTTTATGAACGCTATAATACTTGTGAAATTAAATAAAGAACAAGTGAAATGTGTTTTTATTCGTATTTCACCTGAGTTCAATGGTGAGAAAATCGCTGACTTTCATATTCCTTCTTACCTTTCTTTGATGTTCTGTTGGAAAAAACGCAATTAATTTTTTTTGTGGAATTTTAAAACGAGACTATTGTTAACTTTCAATAATGTTGAAATATGACTCATTTTATACAACCAGTAACCTGCGATGGAGGATTATGAGAATTCAGATTGCTCGATTAGTTTAGGAAAATATCTTGATTGGTTATATTTACATGTTCAAAAACGTTACTAAGAAAGTTAAAAAACTCCGAGTCTAAATCTGTTCATATACAGTGCGTTCAAAAACGCTCGATTATCTCCCGAGTTAATTAATTATTTCGGAGGTAAAGCTCGGACAGGTCGATTTTTAATTTTTGTTTTCCACTTTTTTTACCAAAACATTTTTTTTACCCCCAGTATCTTACAAGATATGACGTCATCGAGAATTTTTTTAAATGGTAAGGATATATTTTTATATCAAAAATCAAAAGCCTATAATTTTCTGAGTTCAGCTATACCACATACGTCATATGTAACATTTTAAGTTACAGGATACCGAGCATAAAGAAAACATGTGCTCATATTTCTTATTTATTTCATTATTTATTTTAAAACGAAAATATTAAAAGTAGTCAGTACATAGCAAAAATAAACAAATAACACATTCACGATGAATGCTCGAATTGAGCTCCTTGGGTTAGGTATATTGTAAACTAATATCTGATGAATTCTTGGGTTATATTTGACAACATCGACAATTGACAAATCGTTGAATTTAAGTTCAAATCCTCTCTTTAAGCTCTTTCAAATTGGTGGGTCGGTTTATGTATACTTAACTTTTCAAGTAACCCCAATCAAAAAATCCATAGGGGTTCAATCTGGGGATATAGCAGGCCATTCAATGTGACCGCAATATCCAATCCAGCGATTGGAAAAGGTTTCATTCAGAAAATCTCTAACCACTGGAGCATAATGTGGACCAAATAGTAGACTCTATTTGACCAGGATGTTAATGTCTGGAAATGTTGCAGTTAAATATGGAACTACGTCAGTTTGCAACATTTCTAAATAATTTTCACTTGTCACAATACCGTAAAAAAATGTGGTCCTAAGAATCCCAGCCCACACAGTTACTTTTGGAGGATATTGGGTTCAAGGATTGGGATTTTCTGTTGCCAGTTACGACAAATTTGCGATTTCACGGTACCGTTCATACAAGAAGTTGATTCGTCGGAAAATAAGACATAAAATTCAAAACCATTATTGTGATTACACACTTCTTGCATATTTTTACAAAACTTCTTTAAGTTCATGTATAAGTTTAACTTTATATGGATGTAATTCGACTTTTCGTAGAATTTTCTGCTCACCATCACGACATATCTCATTGTTGCCAGATAAAGTTGTAATTGAAAGATGAGGATTTCTTTCAATTCCAAGTTATACATGTAAGTGAGTGTCATCGTTAACGGTAGGTCTGCCACTCTCAGGCTTATTCTCAACATTGCCAATTCCATTAAATTTGTGCAGTATTTTCAGGTATTCATTGCAAATTGAATAATCAAATAAATATTAAGAAATATGAGCATCTGTTTCCTTTATACTCAGTATACTATAACTTAAAACGTTACATATGACGTATGAGGTATGGTTGAACTCAGAAAAATATGGGCTTTTAATTTTTGATATAAAAATATACCCTTTCTTTTTAAAAAAATTATCGATGACGTCATATCTTGTAAGGTAGTGGGGGTAAAAATACTTTTTTTGTTAAAAAAGCAGAGAACTAAAATTAAAATCGACCTGCACGAGCTTTACCTCCGAAAATAATTAACTCGTTAGATAATCGAATGTTTCCACACTTTATGAACGCACTGTATGCTTAAATTTGCATTGAATTATCATGACATATTTCTATATTCATTATAAAGAATGTACTTCCGAGCATGTAGAGGAAGATGCTGCTTAACAAATACTGTTGATTACTAATCAGGCACTAATCAAATCCCTTTCCTTCTATTTATGGATATAAGACCAAAGATTTCCTTCTAAAATAGTATTTGCGCTTATAATTCAATAATTATCCTTGATTGGAATTGCAATATTAATAGTTTATTGTCAGGTAGGGAGTTAGTATGCTTTATGTTTGGATTTAAGGTAGTACCGCCACGAGACAAAAATATTATTTTCGACGGAATCGAAAAATTCCAAAAGACTTTTCGATTTGAAACGCGAAAAAACAATTTTTATGAAGGGGGCACTTGCCCCCCCAATCGACTCTAGAAAATTTCTTCGTTATAAAAAGTCGGCGAAATGCGCAGCAAAAAAAAATTCAGACCTGTGTCCATTAATTTTTCCTAATTTTTATATATATATAAATATATATATATATATATATATATATATATATATATATATATATATATATATATATATATATATATATATATATATATATATATATATATATATATATATATATATATATATACCGTGTGTAACAGGATCATGGTACACCCCCCGTATCTCCTTTAGTTTTGAAGGTAATTGATTGAAATTTGGGATATCCCATATACATGATAAACGGCACTTTTTGACCTACAAATGAATTTTTCTTCACTTCCGGTTTCGCCGGAAGTGATACCAACTTTCGATTTTCAAATAGAACACCCTGTATATTATTACATTTCTGAAATCTGCATAATTTTCTGAATCTAATAATACCACATAAGTGACATTTCAAACGTCAATATTTTTGATAATTCAATTTTTAGTTTTCCATTTAAGGGTGCCATGATGGTTCCGATTTATTCCAATTCACCCGTCTGATGCTAGAAAAATCTAAATCCCGTCAAAAATACTAAATTGCGTTTTTTATGAGCAAATAAATTTCATCGTAATCGATTTTGGGGTAAAACTCAATTTTTTCAAATGGAACCATATTGGTACCGTGGTACCATTCATTAGTACTATTAATAAGGAATTTATTCATACCTGCTAATAAAATGTGCGATAAATACAATCAAAATTACAGCTAAAAGAAAATAAGATAATACAATTACTTTGTTTTAATTTAATGCTAAGAAGTTACTAAGGTGGCTTTGAAATACAAAAAATGAACACAAAACATAACAACAATTCTTCGAAATGCTGTCCATTAACGTCAATGCACTTCTGAACTCGCATAGCTTCGAATGCCTGTTGAAGGTAATTAGTTACTAAGGAGGCTTTGAAAACAATGAAATTATTCATTCTGATTGTCAAATAAATAGATATTGGTTTATCGGTGTTTTTATTGTGTATTGGAAAAATCTTTAAATTTGTTGTTATTTTTATTCAAAATGCCCCACATTTATACAAGGGATGAAAAAGTGGACATATTTATGGGGAATGTAGAAAAAATGCCGTTGCGCAGGTAGCTATAGCTGCCTCCGTGGTGACGTTGGTTGTTGCCCTGGAATGCAGGATCTGCTGACCGAAACCACAAATGAGCAGCTGGCTTCTGTTTGTTGACTCCGTTGATTTGTCGTTTCCATCAAGTGTTGTTCATCCTCCACCGTACTGATGAGGGCCGAGAGCCCGAAACACGTGTCTAACGGTTAACACTTCTCTGAGGGTATGTCCATATATATATATATATATATATATATATATATATAAATATATATATATACATATGTTTTAATGTCTAAAATCCTAACATTTTGTCGACCAATTCAAATCGAAATCACCACATACATACTAATTTAAGTGTTGTGAAAAGTTGCTAGTCAAAATAAAATCAATGCTATAAAAGGCGAAACACATTTATATAATGATATGATGACCAACCACATGTATCAAAATTTGTGAAAAATATCACAGTTTACATCTTAGACAATGGAAGTACCTACTAGAATTTATATGCGAAGTTTCTTAACATTCTTTTTGACATGCTTCATAACATTTATGCTTGTAATTTCTTTGGGTAAATGATTGTATACCTGCTTACTTCTGTAAATCAGAGATTCTCTCGTCAGCGAAGAAGTAGGAATTGGGATAGCGAGTTTTTTCTCCTGACGAGTAGACTTCTCTTAGGTAAGGATATTCGAAGCCTACAACTTTTGATGGTAGAATGTAAGGTTCGCAGAAAAATAGAAATGCTGTTTGTGTCTACCAATGAAAAATATGTCAACTTGATTGATGATGACTTCAGAATCAATAAATACATTGTGAAATCCATATATTTTAAATCCAGTTGTGCTTTATGGAACAGTTCGAAGGAGAACGTGAACAAAAATATGTTATTTTCCCAAGATATAATGAAAAAAAGTACCGCACTAGTTGCTGATCATTTCTTCCGTGACTTGATGTGTTTCTATGTTCTGTGGCTGACGTGAATTCCATTTGATATTAATTTTCTGATTTCATGATGAAAACCTCACTCACTACAAGGCTGTAAATTTTGCTAATTCTGTTTCTGTTGCACATACATATTTTGAAGAATAACGAAGTACACTAATTAAACGGAATGTGCAGAGTAAATGTACATATATGAATGTTAATTCCAGTTAACCTCTATGAGATTAATTCTTAGAAGGCAACTCCTAATCCTTAATTGTTTATTACAATCGAAAATTTCATGGATTTGACAATGGATGTAATTTGGTATTGTTTGATCGACAAACAACCTTGGTTCAAAATATTGCCTTCCCAACGATCGCACTCTGTGTTTTATCTTGAAATCTCGTCAGTTCTGTCAGAGGTGACCTTTTCTCACATCTCAGTGGAATTCTGTGCATTTGAAGAATTATACGTCAGATTTGGAGAAGATCGAACGGTAAAGGTCAAGAAAATGAGATCACCCAGTATCTTCACGAAATAGATATAATAAATCAATTGAAAATTTAGCGCGGAATAGATAATTTCAGGAGATATGGGCCCTTGAAGGTCCAAAGAGAGAGGTTATGGAATGCCACTTTTGGAAACTGCAAACTGATAAAAATATTAGCTTTTTACACTAAACTAGTAACTGTACACTCATTTAACGTTTGAGTATTACTAAAATCAATTGATGTCATGAAAAAACTCCGATTACGTTTCATTTAATTTTTCATATGAAATGTCAAAAATGTTGGCGTTATATGGACTGCCATGTTGCCAACTATTCAAGTGAATTGGGCCAATACGGATTTTTGCCGACATTTGCATGAAGTTATCACAGGTGCTTTAAAACTCGATAAAAACACTTCAGCAATCCAAATTTAAGCGCGGAAAAATATATTTTGGGAATTATGGCCTTTCAAAATTAAAAAGTGTGGTTTCGCTTCTTCAAAATTAAAACGTGTAGGCTTCGTAAAGTTAATTGACTTGCATTCAACTTGGATAGCAATGTTAGCCAAGTTAGGTTAGGTTGTGTTCCTTCTTTTTACGCAACAAATTGATTGGAGCGAAGCGTCGCTTTGTAAGGTTGATTAGCATGCTTTCAACATGGATAACAAGGTTAGTCAAGCTAGGTTAGGTTGTGTTCCTTCTTTTTACTCAAGGAATTGGTTGGATCAGAAAGTTTGCGAGCGGGGCGAAGCGTCGCCTTGTAAGGTTGATTAGCTTGCATTCAACTTGGATATACAGGTTAGCCAAATAAGGTTAGGTTGGGTTCCTTCTTTTTACGTAACAAAGTGATTGGATGTTTTCTCGTATGTGGCTACATCCAAGCTAAATGCGTTTCTTGGTCCGGTTTAAAATTACTTGAAACA
Source organism: Gonioctena quinquepunctata (assembly GCA_018342105.1). NCBI lineage: Eukaryota > Metazoa > Arthropoda > Insecta > Coleoptera > Chrysomelidae > Gonioctena > Gonioctena quinquepunctata. The sequence goes on from JAFIRS010000251.1 coordinate 728,908, forward strand.
AAATAATCTGAAGTCATATTATTTTAATAGGTTTGGTAACTCTCTAAATGCAGCACATCAACTTCATGCCTGATTTTCAAAAGCTTTTAGACACTCCTAAGAGGCGTGGTGATATATTATTTGCATTTCAAACTACTAATGATACATATATCCATCAGAATTATCAAATCGGCTTTTCATGATGTAATAGTTCTTATTTATATGCTCAATATGTATGTTGCATTTAATTTCAGTACTTTTTCTTCCTTTTGGAAACATAGGCAACGTCGCATATCAATAAATTTCAAGATCCAGTAGATTCGGGTAAACATTACACAATCACCAACGCTTAATTTTTGACATTTCTTCTGTAAAATTATATGAGAAGTAATCGGAGTTTTTTCATTACTTTATCGAAAATTAAGTGATTTTGATATAACTAAAACGTTAAATGAGTGTGCAGTTACTATTTGGTGTAAAAAGAAATCATTTATATTAGTTTACAATTTCCAAAAGTGATATCTCATAACCTCTCTTTATGGACCTTCGGGGGCCCATATCGCCTAATATTATCTTTTCCGTGCAAAATTTTTGATTGCTATACGGTTTTTATCATGTTTTGAAGCACCTGTGAAAATTTCGTGAAGATACTGGATGATCTCATAATCGTGACCTTTCCCGATTAAACCAATATTTATAAATACTCTGAAAGAGCGAGATTTTGACCACGGTTGGATTGCTCTCTTTGGTTTCAAGAACAGAGAGAAAAAAATGCAAATTTTCCTTGGCAAATTTTATGGATAGTCGAGGCGACTTTTACCTCAAATGAGGTAGTCATTTCACAAAAGCCAAAGTATGTGATAGAACGCTGAGACACCGTTAAGACAAATGTGTGGTGCGGTGCTCTAAACAACAGAGTGATTGGCCCATATTTCTTCCGGGAAAAATTTAAATTCACAGAGATACTTGCAGTTTTCGAATGATGATATAAGTCAAGTTGTAAAGAGGTAGATGAAAGACAAAACATAATTGGCAGGTGTTAAACAATATATCTTGAATGTATATTAAATATTACTCCTCAGTTTTCAAGAAACGCTCTTAACGATGTGCATTGCATTGAGCGTAATGGCAGACATACCGAAATGTCATAATTAATGTCCAACCTACATACGTAGCGGCCACGATTCTGAAAAACTTTGAGGTGTTTGACCACAACCACTGACAAATAATACAGTACTTCTCAAAAGTCCCCTCCCTCCCTCCCTCCCTCTTATTTTTGGAACGATTATACATGAACAAGTGAAATTTGGAAACTGAATATTAAAGGTTGTGTAATTTCCCTACTAGTGATGATAGATGACGAAATCGTCAAAGATGACGTCACAAGGCCATTGGGACCAATAATTTCAAATAGAACCCTACGGCAAGCGACACCTCTTTTAAAAGGTATCGAAAAAACCTATTCAATGATACTAATTTTGTTTGTGTTTATGGCAGTTTCAATGGCTCATTAGTAAACATTAAAATTTAAATTCCATTCAGTATGATACTAATTACAGATTTAAGAATCAGTATCTACTTAGAAAAATTGCTCGAAGTGTCCGCCATTTACTTCCTGACAGTGGAATATCCTATTTTTAAACTCTTCTCGTACTTTTGCAAATGTGTCTGCGGAAACAGCCTCACATTCTGCAACAATACGTTGTTTTGAAACGTCAATATCGTCAGGTTCAGTGGCGCAAACCTTCGATTTGAGGTACCCCCACAGAAAAAAATCCAAAGGTGTGGGGTCCGGTGATCGAGCTGGCCATTCCGTTGAACCTCGTCGTCCAATCCATCTACCACGACACTCCTCATCCAAATACCGTCTTACTGCACCGTAATAGTGTGGAGGAGCACCATCCTATTGGAATGTTATTTCCAAATTGCCGAATTCATCTGGATTATCTTCCAAAATTTCAAGGATTAACGGTTCTATTGCCTTTTGCAACAGCTCCAGATAAACCTCACCAGTTAAATTAGTATTTAAAAAAAGAGGCCCTACGATGTGGTTTCCCAGGATACCTGCCCAAACATTCACCTTCTGGGGAAATTGGGTATGTGTTTCACGAAACAGGTGAGGATTTGCGTCACTCCAATACCTCACATTCTGTGTTTTTACATTTCTATTTAGATAGAAAGTACTTTCGTCGCTAAAACAAATTGTTTTGACATAGTCTGGCTGTTGGTTAATTTTAGTTTCCATATTTTCACAAAATTCCAGTTTTCGGTCTGGGTCGTCGTCTGAGAGTTGATGAACCATTTTTAATTTGTATGGATGAAATTTGTTTTTTTTTCAACACCCTGTGTACTGTACTCCGACTGATTTCACAGGTAGATGCAACGTGAATTGTTGAAGAAGTAGGATTAACTATTACTTCTGCCAGTATATCAATTTTTTTCTTATCAGAAATTTGTGGTCTGCCAGATCGTTTCGCATCATTAATACTACCCGTTGTTTCAAACTTACGGAGAAGCTCCCTTAAATAAGTCCTCGAAACGGGGCGATTGGGAAACCTCTCATAAAAAATGCGTTCTGCTGCATGAATATTCTGTCCAGTTTCACCAAGAATTAGGATCGCTGCTACTTTATCACCTAAAGCACGTACCATTTCGCTTCTTGAAGCACTTAAACGTTCGGCTCACAACAGTTTAACAAATTATTAAAATGTACAAAAATATTAAAAGTACCAAAAGCTGCTAAAACAGTTAAACGTTCGATCAACAATACACAAATTATTAAATGTACAAAAACTTGGACAATTACAAAAACGTCGAATTTGGGAGACTAACAAATACGTCAGCTTATTTGACAACTATCCAGAGGCGGAGCTTGAACTTGGAATTCCAGTATTAACTGATTTAATTCGTCACAGCTTTGCGTTTTTTAAAAGCGAGTTGCCAAAACTGCCATAAACACAAACACAATTATTATCATTGAATAGGTTTTTTTGATACCTTTTAAAAGAGGTGTCGCTTGCCGTAGGGTTCCATTTAAAATTATTGGTCACAATGGCGTTGTGACGTCATCTTGGACGATTTCGTCATCTATTATCACTAGTAGGGAAGTTTACAACCTTTAATATTCACATGTTCATGTATAATCGTTCCAAAAATAAGAGGGGGGGAGGGGACTTCTGAGAAGCACTGTATACACGGTTCTATCAAGCGGCGGCTACCACAATGGGGAACACTTTTTTGGTGGCCGCTACATTCCGATCTACCTTCCTGGATCTCAGATAGCCCAGAAGGCCTTGATCAGCTTAAAATCTATACTAATTCACATCAGTAATTCATAGTAATAGTCCTTTATCGATAAGATGAATAACAAATCCTACAGCAGGAATTTACATTTTCTGAACGCATTTTCAACGAAAAAAACGTTTTTTCAAATGGTACCTACCGAGGGCCATTTTGCCATTCGATAGAGAATTTGATTACCAATTCAACGATATACATTATGTATTAACGATCATTTATTGAATTTGTACAATATTTTATAGGATGCCTACAAATTCCAGTTTAGAGTTTAGGTTTGGTGAAATGAAAGGTAGCCGTGGAATCATGGAAAACAGTAAGTGATTAATGTTTTGTCCAAAGTGAAATACCAATTTTACTTGTCATCTCGTTTCGTTTGTAAAAAGTTTTTTTGAAATGGAAAATAATAATCGTTATTCTCGAAACGAAGAAATCGATATGATATTGATATACGGAGAATGTCAGAAGAACGCTGTAAATGCTAGTATGCTATACGCTGTTGGTTATCGGTTACCGAGGAACTATTTCAGGAAAATGATGCTAAGGAAAAAACCAGCTGATCAAAACCACGTCCACTTCATCGTCAGTGAAGAAGTGGAAACTAATGTTTTAGCATATGTTCATTTTTCTCCATCTGCCTCAGTGCGAGAATTGGAAATCGAATGTGAGATCAGCAGGGAAAGTGCCAGAAAAGTATTGAAAAAACATAAATTTCGCTCCTGAAGATACAGTTTGCATCAGCATCTATATGAAAATGACCCAGACGGAGACTAGCTTATTGTAATTGGCACTTGCATCATCATTATTTAAATAATGGTTTTGTCTCGAAGATACTGTTTAGATGAGTCACGGTTTACGAATACTGGTACGTTCAATGGGAATAATACAAGGTATTGGGCTCAAGAAAATCCTAGGTTGCGGAGAGAAGGTAATATTCAAGAATGATTTGGATTCAACGACTGGATAGGAACAATAGGGTCAAGAATCATTGGACCAATTTTTTTCGACTGGCCTTTGACGGGCCATAGATATCTACAATTCTCAGAGAACGATATTCAAAATAATATCTACGATTCACCTCAGAACATCAGAGAAAATATGTTTTTTTCGGCAGGATGGTGCAGGCCCACATAATGCTAATATTGCTCGGCAATATCTTAGTGATACCTATGGGCAGAGATGGATTGGAACAAAGGCTCCAAACAGATGGCCAGCCAGATCGCCCGATTTAACCCCTATTGATGTTTATTCATGGAGTCACATTAAATCCTAAGTATACTCGAGGAGACCAATTTCTTTGGAGGAATTGATAGATAAAGTTGAGCGCGCATTTCAGGAAATTCCTGCTCACGAACTGATAAATGTGATGAGGTGTACAATAAATAGAACTAGTCTATGTGTTAGGGAAAACTGGCAACACTTCGAACATATCATTGGTAATTAATAAATAAAATGACTTTTCGATGGTTGTGAAACTTTTCTATTGAAAACAGTATAATGGTATTGTGAGTGATACTTTGTACGTTAACTGTTTCAGTCGTTAGATTCATTCAAACATTTATTATATTAAAGTTTTGGGTTTAAATTTTTTTAATTTATTGTTAAGTAAAGTTTGAAAGAATGAATAGATGTCATGTTACCCATCAATTTTTTCAGATGATTTCATTTTGTTAGATGGCTCTCTACCTTTTGAACAAAAACAAAGTGGTACATAATGTATATCGTTGAATTGGTAATTAAATTCTCTCTCGAATGGCAAGATGGCTCTCGGTAGGTACCATTTGAAAAAAACGATTTTTTTCGTTAAAAATGCGTTCAGAAAAATTAAATTCCTGCAGAAGGATTTGTTATTGATTTTATCGATGAAATGACTATTACTATGAGTTACTGATGTAAATTAGTATAGATTTTTTTTTCAATTGTAAAATAAAAATTTGGCAACACTCGTATGTAATTTGAGCCGTAGAATCCAAATAAACTTACAGAGTGTTCTGTTTGAAAAATCGGAGTTGGTGGCTATTCTGACGAAACCGGCCTTTTTTTTCCGTCTGTCTGTAATTCCGATATTGTGTTTCATATCTATGTACAAAATTTCATTCAAATCGGTTGATAAGTGAAGGCGATATAGGCATTGCCCTAGTCCCATTGTTACCCGGTATAGCTCGATCTCTGTACTGCAACATATTTTTAAGCCGACGAAACCAAAAAGGAGGAGGTTCTCTAGTCGACGCGTATATTTTTTATTTTTTTTATTTTTATGTATGACCACGCATAACTTTTTACTGAGACGTCCGATTTCGATAATTATCTTTTCAGAATTTAAAAGATGAAATCCACTCACCCTCTGAATTCTGGTCCCTTAACCGATTCTATCAGAAATAACTTTGTACTGGGTTCTTCGATTTGTTTTTTTTATTAGATAGGGTATACCTCATAGTTGATCATATTTGGATTTCCAATGGAATTATCCACCTGTTCGGTATTGTACTTTTGGCAACAGCTCGCCAAGTTGTTTCGAGTGTCGTATAAGAAACCGGAAGTGACAGTTGCCGGGAGAAAAGTCAACGAGACAGAACTGAAAATAAAATTCATTGACATTTCGACAAAAGTCATCAGGCTGGTGCATATTTGTATCAAGTATATTTATTATACAATTTCGTAAAATTGGAAGTTGTATTTATCATCAACCAACCACATTCTTCATGGTCCTTCGCAGCCGCATATAATTGCTTTTTCGACCCGATCGACGACGCTACGAAATTGTGAACAGCAACTGTATCATCCCGTTCAGAATAACTACGTTTTGAAGCCGCCAACGCAGGTTGCAGTTCAAAGGGGTAAAAGGTCCTTTCCTTTTTTCAATTCCCTATTTCCAAATAAACCAACTATCCTAACCTATTCTTTGTTTCACGAGTTTAAAGTTATTTGGACTTGTTTCGTTATTATAAAAACAAAGGAATTTTAATATCGTAGATATTTTACGATTTCACTTAACAACTATAATATTTATATTATACTACTTGATATTGCGTTCAGCCATAAAAATGAAATTTGCATTTTGCTAGATACTAATTTTTCAAATGAAATAGAAATATATAGTGTATTTCTAGTAACCAAAACAAATCTGACACCCATATCAAAGATTGTTTTCGTTTTGTTTTCTTTTCTTTCATTCTTTCTGATTGAAATTACATCACAGAATGACAGAAACCGTAGACAAAAAGATGCTTGTAGCTCGTAGAGCCAGTATAAAAGGTTCAGTGACTAGATTTGAAACACCTTTGAAAAAAATCGCCAGTTCTCCATTAACTCAAGAAATTTTGATCGAACTAGACACCCGCTTGGATGCTATTACATCACTTCTTTCGGAATATAATATAGTGCAAACCGAAATTGAAAACCGGGAACCTGACAATGTAGATGGGCACCAGGCTGAGCGAGATGAGTTCGAAAGTAAATATTTTTCTGTGGTAGCTCTAGCAAAAACGAAATTTGCCTAGCCGGCCGCACAAGTTGCTGAAGGTGAAGGTGCAGAAGGTGAGGACCCCGAAACATTTTTATTCGAAGTTCCCGGAGGTGATTTGAGTCCGATAATAGAATCCTTGAAAGAAGAGCTGCAACAAAATTCGAGGACTTTGGAAGAAAATTCAAGAAGCTTGGAAGAAAATGCTAGAAATCTGGAAGAGAAGCTTGAAGAAAATTCTAGAAATCTGGAAGAGAAGCTTCAAGAAAATTCTATAAATCTGGAAGAGAAGCTTTCTAGAAATCTGGAAGAGAAGCTTCGAGAAAATGCAAGAAGCCTGGAAGAGAAGTTCCTGGAAAACACAGAAGGCCTAAAAAAAGAATTGTGTGGTGTGGCTAATTTTCTAGAAGAAAGAATGGGAACCGTTGAGACAGAGATAGATAAAATTAGGAGCAAAATGAACACGGAGGTAGATAAAATGAAGGAAACGATCAGTAAGCTGGAAAAACGAATTAATAGTGCGCCCTCCACAGAGATGGTTAACGAAAATGCAATGTGGACTTGAGTTTGAACTTGGATAAAGTTCAAGAGGGTATAAAAGATGTCAAGGTCATTTCTGAAATAGGGAAGCTTTCCATGAAGCCGCCTCAATTCGACGGAAAAACTCCATGGGAAAATTACCGCCGACAGTTTGAAGCAGCGGCCAAAGCAAATGGATGGAATGCAGGGGAAAGAGCTGTAGCACTAACACTTGCATTACGTGGAGAAGCGACGAATATTCTACAAACTCTTACCGCCCAAGAACAGGAGGACTATGATCAGCTGATTAAACATCTAGAATTACGATATGGCCAGGCCCATTTGGAACACGTATACCACTCCCAACTGAAAATCGCTGCCAGAAATCGGGCGAATCCTTACAAGAATTCGAAGCTGACATTGCACGCTTGGTTCTGTCTCGCATATCCAGCCACACCGGAAAATGTAATGGAGCGATTAGCGGTTCAGGCATTCTTGGATGGACTCCGTGACCAAGAAACCAGACAAGCGTTGATATTAGCTCGTCCAACACATCTCGTAGACGCACTGGCACGCGCTTTGGAATTCGAAGCAGCAAAACAATGCTGCAAAAGCCAAAATAAAGTTCAAACGATTGAGGAAGACTCACAGGAGCCTGCTAACTTGGAAGCTGCCATAAGAAAAGTGATGAAGGAAGTGTTGCCTGCGAAAAGACAGATGAGATGCCGGAATTGTGGCAAAATTGGACATGTGCGTAGCAAATGTCCAACATTCATCGACTCCGATGCAGGAAAACTAAAAAAGGTCGACGAGAAGGGGCAATCGTCGGCATGTGTCCGGCAAGCCCCGGTTAACAACGCATATGTCGCGATCCTTCAACGACAGAACAAAGGTGTCTTCGTAGACGGTCTCATCAATAACGAGCCTTGCACCATGCTGCTAGATACAGGTGCGACTAGGACAATTCTCGGCCTTCCTTTCCAGAACACCGGAACGGATTGAACGACAACTTGGAAGCTACGCACAGCAACAGGGGAGCCAGCTACTGTATATGGCGAGCTACCGATTGAAATAATTTTGGGCAGCACTAAAGTGAAACATCAGGCACTTGTAGCGGACATCGAAGACGATGCAATCATCAGAATGGACATCATGAATTCCAGAGGGTTTGAATTGATTTCAAAGACGGCGTCCTACGTGTCAACGGAGAAGAGCTGGTGCTTCATGGGAGAAGTGAGGGTTGATCCGTGTGTTGTTGGCTGAAGATGTAAGCGTACCCGAGAGGGCTGAAACCATTCTGGAGGCTCGCCTGGACGGGAGTACGAGCAGTGGAAACGTGGTGATGTTCGAGCCCAAACTTCATGATGAGAAAATTGGACGAGGGATTGCACTAGGGAAGACCTTGTTGCGTGCTGACAAATTTGTGCCCGTAAGGGTCATGAACGTCAATTATTTTCCAGTGACCTTGAAGAAAGGAACAATATTGGGGCACTGCTCGTCAGTTTCCTCAGTGATCCGGAGTGTACGAGGTACGATTAGCCAACCCAACAACTTGCCCACAGAACTAGAAAAATTAGTTGCCATCTCTTCCAAAGATATAAAACCAGCTCAACAGCCCAAACTAAGAGATTTAGTTAAGAAGTACCAAGATATCTTCGATACCGGACAAGGAAAAGGAGGTCGAACTAATGTGGTCCAGCACAAGATTGATACTGGGGGTGCCCGACCGATCCGGCAATCAGCAAGAAGACTTCCTCTTGCCAAGAAGGAAGAGGCTGACAAAATAGTCAGCGATATGGGAAAAGAAGGAGTTATCGAACCATCTGACAGTCCCTGGTCCTCTCCAGTCGTACTGGTGAAGAAAAGGATGGATCGACACGCTTTGTGTAGACTATCGCCAACTTAATAATGGGAAGATCAGAAGCTGTTAATAGATGACACCCTAGACACGTTGGCTGGTTCCACGATTTTCTCGACCCTTGATCTGAAAAGTGGATACTGGCAAGTAGAACTGGCTCAGGAAGATCGAGAAAAGACTGCTTTTACCATCGGCTCAGGATTGTGGCAGTTCACCGTTATGCCATTCGGGCTCTGTAATGCTCCCGCCACATTCGAAAGATTGATGGAGACAGTGCTGAAGGGACTCTCATGGAACACGTGTCTAGTGTATCTCGACGACATAATTGTCGTCGGCAGATCGTTCGCCACATTTGGGGAAGGAGTAGCAGTGGATGACCAGAAGATCAAAGCTGTTAAGGATTGGCCCAGAAATGTCATCTGTTCCAAAAAGAAGTACGATACCTCGGCCACGTTGTCTCTGGGGAAGGAGTAGCAGTGGATGACCAGAAGATCAAAGCTGTTAAGGATTGGCCCATCCCAAAAGACATTCACCAACTTCGAAGTTTCCTTGGTTTATGCACATACTATCGCCGATATGTGCTGGGATTCGCCAACATCGCTAAACCACTGACCAGGCTCACGGAGGGCCAAACAAAGTTCCAGTGGTCCGAAGAATGTCAAGACTCATTCAGGAAGCTGAAAGGAGCTTTGATCAACGCACCTGTACTGAGCTATCCCCTACCCAAAGGGAAATTCATTTTGGATACGGACGCCAGCAACGTGGGACTTGGAGCTGTCCTATCTCAGATCCAGGAGGGACAGGAGAAGGTCATTGGTTATTTCAGCAAGACGCTTAGCAAACCAGAGCGCAATTACTGTGTCACCAGGCGAGAGCTGTTAGCTGGTGAGAGACCATGCAGCTCTAAACCAAGAATACAGTTCAAAAATCCTGAGGGAAAGTACGTGATGGAAGAAGATTCCTGTTGAGAACTGACCATGCAGCTCTCAAATGGCTCTTACAGTTCAAAAATCCTGAGGGTCAAGTAGCACGTTGGATCGAGAGACTCCAAGAATTCGATTTCGAGATCGAACATCGAGCCGGAACTAGCCATAAGAATGCAGATGCCTTGTCGCGAAGACCATGTCCAGATGATTGCTCACATTGCCGACGAGCAGAAGAGAAAGAAGCAACACTTTGTAGAACCGCGGCAATGGATGACAACTGGAATGACAGCGAGATCCAGAAAGACCAAGAGAGAGACCCCGACCTTGGCTTAGTCGTCAGCTGGAAGAAGGGCAATCGAAGACCATCATGGCAGGAAGTCGCAGGTTACTCGCCGGCTGTTAAGTCCTATTGGGCACAATGGAACTCTCTTATTCTGGACAATGGGATCCTGAAACGTGTGTTGGAGGCCGATATTGGTGGGGAAGACAGACGCCAAATCATTGTTCCCAGGAACAGAAGAGAGGAAGTGCTGCGGGAAATCCATGATGGAGTCGCCGGAGGACATCTGGGAGTGACGAAGACCCTGCAGAAAGTGAGACAGCGGTTTTACTGGGCCAATTGTCAAGCTGACGTCCAGGACTGGTGCAGAAAGTGCGCTGTATGTGCTGCTAGCAATGGACCTCGAATACGACCCAAGGCCCCGATGCGTCAGTACAACGTAGGCAGCCCGTTCGAGAGAATCGCCATTGACATCGCCCGCCCGTTTCCCGTATCCGACCACGGGAATAAATACATCCTTGTGGCAATGGACTACTTCAGTAAGTGGGCGGAAGCCTATGCCCTGCCCAACCAGGAAGCCATCACCGTCGCCGACGTCTTGGTGAAAGAATGGATATGTCGATTCGGTATTCCAATGGAGCTGCACTCGGATCAAGGCAGAAATTTCGAATCCAACCTTTTCCAAGAAATATGTCTACTGCTGAACATCCGCAAGACAAGAACCACGGCCCTACATCCGCAGTCCGATGGAATGGTGGAACGGATGAACAGGACGATCAACCGCCACTTGTCCAAGGTTGTCTCTGACCATCAAAGAGACTGGGACCAGTATCTTCATTTGTTCCTGATGGCCTATCGATCCGCAGTACACGAGTCAACCGGTCAAACTCCTGCTAGTATTATAATGGGCCGAGAACTGCTACTGCCTTGTGACCTGAAGTTTGGGATACCGCCAGGACAAGACACTGCGGGAGAGGACTACGTCAGCAAACTTCGGCAGAGAATGGACGACATCCACGAACGAGTCCGGTTGAACATTCAGAGTGCCAGCGATAAAATGAAGAAGACCTATGACATCAAGGCCGACGCTGGAGGATTTAGGTTGATGACCTGGTTTGGCTGTACAACCCCAAACGTCGTCGTGGACTATCACCAAAGTTGCGGAACTCGTGGGAAGGCCCGTATAAGATCGTGAAAAGGATAAACGACCTTGTGTACCGAATCCATAAGCCACCCCGAGGGAAACCAAGGGTCGTCCATTTCAACAGGTTGGCCCCTTACGCTGGAAACCATGACCAAGTTCGCACCCTCAAGCCACCGGAGGATGATATGACGTTCGAGAAGTTTATGTCCTTGTATTCAAACGGGCAGAAAGTTCTACATGGGGTTACTAGAGAGGAGTCACGAGACCTTTCGAGGTGCCTGCTGACTACGCACTAGCGCACTGTGTGGCAGAAGATCTTCGAATGTCCAGGGGCATCGCCGTAGTGTTCTCCAAGAAATTTGGTCAACTCCAAACACTGCGGGAGCAGAATCCAGAAGTTGGTGGGGTGCTACAGTTGAAGAAAGGCCAGAGAAACATCTACTACCTAGTTACCAAGAGGCATTCCCAAGATAAACCGTCCTATGAAGATGTCTGGAAGAGTCTCACCAAACTAAGAGATACTATGGTGGACCAGAATCTGGTGGATCTAGCAATTCCAAAATTGTCCTGTGGTATTGATGGGTTGGACTGGAGAGTCATAAGAAGTATGCTGGAGGCGATATTCAGATCCAGCGGCGTCAAGATTTTGGTTTGCTGTAACCCTCTTCCACGACCGATCATGAAGACCGTGGAGTGTTACTTCCATCGAACTTCACGGTGCAGATATGGGGAGTCATGCAGATATCGTCACACTCCAAGTATGAAATTTCGGGACGAAATGTCTTCAAGAAGGGGGCAATGTAACGAACCTAGGCCGGACCTGTCGCCTCGCGCGTTGCCGTCGACAGCGATGAGATCATCCCCGGAGATGTTCGAGAACCATCCAGTGCGCTCTGCCGCGGAAGACAACGGTCAATATTGGAAACAATTGGAACACGCCGGTCGCCAACTGAAAGAATTCGAAACATCGAGAATGCTGTATCGGAGATAAATAGGCAACCCTCAAGTCTCAGAGCAACAGTCTGAACGAGCCCATACAATCGAGCTATACAGTGGCGTAGTAATATAAATTAAGTTGTAGAATAAGTGTGAAATAAATTATTAGAACCAAGTTAAGTTTATTTACGTTACACTATCATCAAAGTCAATATCCCATTTATTATTTACCACATCATTCCGTAGAAAAACATGATAGTACTACAACCAAACTGCGAGTAGTCTTTGATGGTTCCGCTAAAACCTCTTCAGGACTCTCCTTAAACGATGTCCTCAAGGTTGGACCGACCATTCAAAATGATCTGTTCACCATAATATTACGTTTCAGACAACATAACTTCGTCTTAACTGGTGGCATTGCTATGATGTATCGCCAGGTTAACATTCAGCATACGCAACGTAGTCTTCAACGTATCGTATGGCGAGAACATCCCAATCAAGAGCTCTCCCATTTTGAATTGAACACAATCACTTATGGAACTGCTTCTGTAAGTTTTCTGTCCACACGTTGTCTAAAACAGATCGCTTTAGATAATCAACTCACGTTTCCTCTCGAATCTAACATTATCTGCAATGATTTTTATGTCGATGATGTCATCACAGGCGCAGACACTGTAGAAAACCTGATTTTGACGAGAAAAAATTTAGTGACTTTGCTTAAAGCCGCAGGATTTCAATTGCGAAAGTTCTGTTCCAACGAACCTACTGTCCTAGCCGATATTTGCAGTACTAATGATAATTCCATCAAACATCTTGTGAATAGCTCTCAAAGTACAAAGACATTGGGAATTTCTTGGGATTCCAAATCTGACTGTTTTATCTATAATTCACAAGTGTCCCTCAGTGCTCCCACACCTGTCACTAAGAGAAATATTCTCTCGACCATTTGTCAAATTTTTGACCCTCTAGGCCTCCTTGGTCCTATAATAATTCAGGCAAAAATTATCATCCAGCAGCTGTGGCTAGCCAACCTCAATTGGGATGACCCTATTTCAACAAAACTTTACAAATCCTGGATTCATTTTTGTAACCAACTCCAAAATTCCAACATTTTGAAAATCCCTCGACATGTCATTTTCAGAAATCCTAAGAATTTACAAATACACAGATTTTGTGATTCCTCAATTCAAGCATATGGAGCATGTGTATACCTAAGATCGCAAAATCATAATGGTGATGAACCACGTCTCACCTCATGCAGTGTGAGCTGTGCCCGAATACCTGCACCATGAAGGATTTGGTGAATGCCACCCCGGAAGCGCTGGACGTGGCCAAGTTCTGGTCCAAGACATCATGAAATAAAAATAGCCGAATCTGTTATATTGCATATTGCTATATCTTTATATATATATATATATATATATATATATATATATATATTATATCCCTTTTTTATACTTGCTTTGTACGTGATATGTAATATTCTTCTTGTACGATGCTTCTGACACGATTAAATAAATAAAAAATCATGGCTAAGTGCTGAACCACGGACATGGAAAACTTTCGTTTGTAATAGGATTTCAGAAATTCAAACTCTCTCTGACACAAACACTTGGTATCATGTATCTTCAAAAAATAGTCCTGCTGACATAATCTCCAGAGGAATTAATCCCACTGATCTTGAAAGTGCTTCCATGTGGTGGCACGGACCACAGTTTTTATCTGAAACTCAAGACAAATGGCCTCAAAACTGCCACATTTCTAATTACTCACGAGCACCTTTAGACCTTGATGAATTCAATCAAAATCATACTTGTTTGCTCATATCAGATAACGATAACATATTTGAAAAATTTTCTAGTTACTCCAAACTAATACGAGTCATGGCTTATTGTTTGAGGTTTACTAAAAGGCCCAGACTCAAACTTAATTTCGACATGACTTCCTTAAATATCACTCTTTCTGAGTGCCAAAACACGGAAAATGTTTTAGTTAAAATTGTTCAAGCTCAGTGCTTTGCCGATGATTTAAAGAGTTTTTTAGCCTCCAAAAGTTCAGTTAAATTCAGTAGTTATTTGAAGTCCCTAAATCCTTATCTTGACGCCGATGGCATAATCCGAGTAGGCGGCAGATTAGAACATGCAAACATTAGCCAAGATACCAAGCATCCTATCCTTATTCCCAAAAAACATCCCTTTACGATTTTATTAGTACGTCATATTCATGAGCTCAATTTTCATTCTGGCTGTCAAGCAACCCTTTCTTTTATCAGAAGAAGGTTCTGGCCATTGAACGGCGCAAAGCGGTACGTAATATACTCCGACAATGCATACCCTGCTTTAGATCTGATCCACCAAAACTATTTAATCAAATGGGCAATCTTCCTGTCCCGCGAGTAAACCCTTCTCCCGTTTTTTCCAATTGCGGTCTTGACTATGCTGGACCATTCTTCCTGGAAAACGGGAAATATAGGAACCGAAAAATTATAAAATGCTACGCATGTATTTTCGTTTGCCTATCTACAAAGGCGGTTCATATTGAACTTGCGAGTGAATTAACCACAGAGGCGTTTGTGGCAGCATTCAGGCGATTTGTGTCTAGGCGAGGAATGTGTACTAATCTCTATTCAGATAATGGATCCAATTTCATTGGAGCCCACAATCACTTCAAGGAAATTTACGACATTTTGTCTAGCAAGCCATTACAAGATTACTTCAGTAATAGCCAAATGCAATGGCACTTTATACCGGCTCGTTCACCCCATTTTGGGGGGGTTATGGGAAGCCGCCGTAAAATCCCTAAAATATCATCTGAAACGTATCTTTTCTACCGATCCTTATACCTTTGAGGAATTTATGACAATATTAACTCAAGTCGAGGCTACTCTAAACTCGCGTCCCCTCGTTCCCTTATCCTCTGATCCCAATGACCTCGAGGCGATCACTCCAGGACATTTCATCATCGGACAGCCATTGAACGACGCTCCTCAACTCAGCATCGATGATACCCCTTTTAACCACCTAACCCGATTTCAACATTTACAAAAATTACTTCAAAGTTTCTGGACTACATGGAAAAATGATTATCTCCACAATCTACATCAAAGAAGCAAATACTCCTTCGAGATGACAAAACGTTACCCCAGCAATGGACCTTGGGAAGAATTACTTCTGTACATCAAGGATCAGACAATATTGTGCGTGTTGTGAATATTCTCACCAAAAACGGTATCGTAAAACGAGCTATCACTAAGATTAGCATTTTGCCAGTGAACTGACACTTTACTTTCGTTTAGTTGTTTTTTTTCAGTAACTCACTTCTTTGTTAATTTTAAATGTCCAAATACTACACACTTATTAAGTATAGTTATTGTTAAACTTGTTGTCTAGACCTGATGCAATTTATTCGATATTTCTTTGAAAGTAGATACTTTCAAGGCCGCCGTTATGTTCGGTATTGTACTTTTGGCAACAGCTCGCCAAGTTGTTTCGAGTGTCGTATAAGAAACCGGAAGTGACAGTTGCCGGGAGAAAAGTCAACGAGACAGAACAGAAAATAAAATTCATTGACATTTCGACAAAAGTCATCAGGCTGGTGCATATTTGTATCAAGTATATTTATTATACAATTTCGTAGAATTGGAAGTTGTATTTATCATCAACCAACCACATTCTTCACCACCCTTACGGGTAGAAAAATAGGGAATAATTGATTTTTCACTTGTGAACATTGGCACACATATGTAGTTGACAATGACAGATCACTATTGTCATTATTTTTCTTCTCCTACATCTCTCACAATCATTATATTCTATGAGAGGATGGAATGATATACGAAGTAATGAAATAAACTAACCAGAACAACAAAAATAATGTATATTACAACAAATAGTAAAAGTAGATAATCATATTATTTAACTGGTAATAGTTGAAGTAAGATGGGTAAGTAATTATTTTGGAAGTAATCAAAAAACAGGTACGTAGTAATTAGTAGATTTCAGCCACAAAAAATTGAAAAATAAAAGTTTTTTTACAAAAAATTAAACCGACGAGATACGGAACTGAAAAGTCTCAATAATTAAGCTCCTAAACTAATGTAAGTAACTAATTTTGAGTCGGCGCCAAACGAACAATCAACGAAGATCATTAAATTATTTCAAAAAAATTATCATAATGTCACCGCGCAACTCGATGCCATCATTTTACGCCTTATCTAATTCATTTGCTTGTTTGTTTGGCGCCGACTCAAAATCAGTTACTTACATTAGTTTAGGAGCTTAGTTATAGAGACTAAGAAGGTTTATTTTATTTTTTACTTTTCAGTTCCGTATTTCGTCGGTTTAATTTTTTGTTATATAATAAATGTTCCCCATTCTTCCATTTCGCCTGATTCATTTCTAACACTCAATCGACTATATGTATAAGAATATATAACAAAGAAACACGTAACAATATTGAATTTGGATACTTCTGATCGGGATAAAATTAAAACGATTGAAAGTTTACTGTGAAATATGGGTGTTGTAGCTCGATTGTGAGCACGCGCTATCTGAATACTCTTCATTTAAGGAAAACATTAAAGTTTTGGTTATAACTTGAATCCCACAAACATTTTTTTTATCAATCTTGATTACTTGAAACCGATACTTACGTAATAAATAACTACGCTTAATGAAATACCGACGACAAATAAATCTTATTGGATGTTTCGTTTATTTCTCTAATAATGGCGACCCAGCATATCCCTGTGAATATGGCGGCTTGTGGAGAATATTTATTTAAAGTGGCAGAAACTGAAAATGTACCATTCTTGAGTTCGTTTCATCATAAAGTGGCTAGAGGAACTAAATTATTAACTTTTCCACCACTAGAAAGTGGCGCCTAGGTCGCAGGCCCATGACTCACCATTTCAAAGTTATAACCTAAACATTACAATAGGTCTGATACCCTTGAAAGTGGCAAACACGTCGCGGCTATTATAACCTGCCACTTCATAGTTATAACCTCAAAATTGCGGGTTCATGTCCATTAATTGTTGAAAAAGGTCATGTAACAAGAATGGTTGATTTATGCAGCTCCAATTAACAATTTTCAAGTATCAAGTAACAATTATCAATTAGCAAGTAATGAAAATGATGGCATTTATGCAATCTGAATCACCAATCATTGAAAACGCATAACCCATTTAATTCTGAATAAATATCATTCACGTTTCACGTAACTCGTGAAAAAACCTTTTTTAAGCCACAATAAAATAATTTGAGTGAAGTTAGGTTAGCTTTGTCATCGCGCGGACCAATCCACGGTGAATTTTAAATGTGAACTGTGGCAATCACTTCTGAAGATATAAAAACGTGGCAACCATCACTAGATATCACAATCAAGTGCCTGCCACATTTAAGGTTTGATGGAAGTAACTAAAACGTCACTAAAACTATCATACTCCATTGAAAGTGATTCTGAATTCTAAGTGATATTTAAGTGGTACAGGATGATTACCGCAACGGTTATTTTCCACTTTCAAGTTTGAAAACCTTTAAGGTGACTCTGTTTGGTGACCATAATGTTTCAGACACCTCAATTGACACTAACAAGTTATAGAACTGTAGAGGGGCTACCATAGATGGGAATTACTTGACTACAACCATGCAAATTTAAAATTTAAGTTATTCTTACAGTATTGTTCTACCGAGTCGAGGTTGCAGAATCAGTTTCCGTCAGTATGATGCTGCTTTGGATTGTACATACAGTTGTTATCATTTCGACTACGTGGTCCACGATTTTCTGATATCTAAGTTCTATAACTTTGGAATTAGAGGTGCTTGTTTGAAATGGCTAGATTGGTTCATTAAATATCGTTCCCAGTAGGTAAATCTAAAACATCATGAAAATAATGTATCTCGGAATATTCCATCTGTCAATACCGATATCAATATAGGTCTTCCCCAAGGCTCCGTCTTGGGCCCAGTCCTTTTCATTTTATATATAAATGAAATCACAAATTATTTTCTTTTTCTTATTAATTTCTACTGATATATAAATATCTAACAAAAACCAAATAACCAACTGGTTTCCTGGTTTAATCAAATCTCTTTCTATTTTAATGCAGACAAAACCAACCTTATAAAATTTTATACCCATCAGAGAGCGATGGTAGATGTAGATATAATTTTAAATAGCTCACCTTTGTCTGTTAATTCTTAGGAAAAACCATTGACTCACTGTTAGATTGGAAAGAACATTGCAAGTCTCTCATTTCCAAACTTTAATCCTTTACTATCTCTTTCAGTAATCTTAAAGTTGTTTTACAAACAAAATTGTAAATTTTCGCAAGTGGAAAGTCGTCTGAGTTATGGTATCTGCCTATGAGGAGACTAAAATTATAATGTGCAATGCTGGTGTGAAAAAATACTATTCATGTCAGAAATCTCTAAAAGATTCGATATTTCGACCTGTACAGGTTTCTACATATTTGAAGTTTGTGTCTAAGTGTTCAAAAACAGGGTTCCATTAACACCGACTTCCATGTATACAACACCCGTCGTAAGGATGATTTGCCACCTTCCAAATGCAATATTTCTTATAAAGTTCCATCTAAAATCGGTGCAAAGATTTTCAACAACTTACCTATCTCCATCAAAAGCTCAAAACAACTTTCAAGAAACCCCCTGGTTGGGAAATTTCTATATTCTTTAAATGAATACTTTTAACTAAATATTTTATTTTATATTTTGAATCTGTGTTCATTATGTACTCATCATATCATAATTGCAAGTTAATATTCTGTCTACTGTGTATAGGCATATACATTTATCATGTTTCCATATTTCAGAACGTCATATAATACGCAATGTCCTGGGTTATTATTTTTGTTTTTGTTTTATTCCCTCATTTAGTTTAGTACCCACCGTATAACTATACGGTGGCATCCACAACCGACTCTTTCTTATATAATGTATGTTGTTATAAAAAAATAAAATTTTTTAAAATTAAAAAATTTTTTTTATATAATATTATGCAAGAAGTTAGATTACACCATATATATATATATATATATATATATATATAAACATATTTCAACGTCGTGTTGAAATCTACCTAAAAAAACAGTCTCAAACATATTAAAGAAAAATTGTTTAACTTATTTTCAGTACCCTGTATTTAAAAAATTAAGGTTCAGGCAAAAATTGGCCCTGTAATACAATTATAAAACACCTTATATCTGATATAAAACACCTTATATCTGATATAAACATATTTCAACGTCGTGTTGAAATCCACCTAAAAATATCCGAAACAGTCTCAAACATATTAAAGAAAAATTGTTTAACTTATTTTCAGTACCCTGTATTTAAAAAATTAAGGTTCAGGCAAAAACTTGGAACTGTTATATTAGTATACAATTATAAAACACCTTATATCTGATAATATATTTTTTTAATACTACTCGTTGAAATCTACCCAAAAATATCTGAAACAGTCTCAAACATATTAAAGAAAAATTGTTTAACTTATTTTAAGTACCCTGTATTTAAAAAATTAAGGTTCAGGCAAAACTTGGAACTGTTATATTAGTATACAATTATAAAACACCTTATATCTGATAATATATTTTTTTAATTCTACTCATTCCAATTGTATGAATATTGGAGCTCGAAATAATGTGAGATTATTCTATCAATATCCAGACCTGTGTATCTAGATTTCATCCATAAACGAAACAATAACCACAAAAAATCCCGGTAGCAAAATGTCTCATTTATTGTAGAAACCATTATTTGCCCATTCATGTAACTGATGCTTGCATATATAGTTCTACCAGGAAGTAACGTTAGCAGCAAAAGGAGAACCTAAAGGCCAAAGTTGACGTATACGTGCTTTTGACAGATATTTCCTATAGATTGTTTGGTCTGCATAACATTGGAAGTGGTCGTTGGCCCGTGACATATCGAGGCCAAACAAAATGAAATAAACGCATGTCTTACCATATGAAGAGTAGTCGTTTACAATAATTAGCATTAATTGAGAAGTTGCTTACAGGGTGAACCAAAAACGTCGCTCGGAAACCACAAGAGAGGTTCTACTGTAAAGAATGTCACCTCTTTAGGATATTTTCGCAAAAGGATTGGAATTGATGGATGGGAGGGAGATATGCGGTTGTCATTTTATCGCCCCATGAATCATAATATTTTCAGGTTTGCCTGATTCTACATATGCTTAAAATATGAGGTTTTTGTACCTCAATCGGTGTGTCAAGATTTATTAACAAAATGTCAACGCCTTTTTCAATACTAAAATAATTTAAAGAAGAATCGACTTTAGTACAGTTTCATAGATAACGTTTTCCATATATTCCACATTCGTGATTTTCTTCTTACAGGGTGCGATGCTTTACCTATATTTGTGTGCAGTACCAATGTTAATAGTCTCCAGTGCCCGTAAGTCAGTCTGTACATCTATTCCTATTGTCTGTCACGACCTTCATGCTCCCACCATGATCTGGAGTCGTTAAACTATACAATAAAAATGAATTTCGATTCTTTGTGAGCGCAAAACGTAATAGCCCAAGGATGGTTGATAGGATAGTTGTCCGGAAATTCGGGTAAATATGAAATTTGGCGAAGAAAAGGACTATCGAGTCATTTATTAACAAACGGGGAAAAAGCTCAGCGGTTACAATGTCGCCTACCAAGCAGATGGTCACAGGAACGAATCCCGGTCGAATTACCAGTTTTTTTATTTTATAAAAACAATGGCTGGACCGATTTGGCTGATTGTTTTCTGAATGTTTGTAATACTCCAAATAAGGATTTTAGGGAAAGAAAGGATTTTTAGAAAATTTATTGGAAATTTCTTTGTCCTGGAAAAGTTTTCAAGATTAAATAATAAAATAGGAATGGAGTTTGTGTTGGTAAGCTCATAACTTGAGAAATGTTGGACCGATTTGGCAATTTTTTTTTTCTGGAAAACGGGATAACGAATGGAAAAACTGGATAACGGCATAACGGGAAAACGAAATAACGGGATAATGAGATAACCGAGAAATGGGATAACGAGAGAAAGCGAAATAGGAAAAGGGAACATGGGTAAAGGGGAAGGGAAAAAACGGGATGACGGGATGAGGAAAAGACAGGTCAACTGAAAAATCGGATAACAGGAAAAACGGGATAACGGTAAAACGGGATAACTCGGTAACGGGATGACGAAAAAACGGGATAAAGGGAAAATGGGATAACGGAAAGCGGGCAGAGTCAAAGGCATAGCCTAGATGGAACAACACAAAAAAAACATGGGAAAAAATTATTTCTACGCAGATGAGAGGTTTCAGAAAAAAAATTAGGGAATATAGAAATTCAGGCAAGACAACGTCTGTCGGGTCAGCTAGGAATGAATATTTTATCATTCTGTTTTCACCATTCTATCATTTAATTTGAGCTGAATTATTGCGCTATCTATTGAAAAATTATACAGATATAATTTTGTTTTAATCTAGCACCAAATTTGAATAGTATTGTTGCTCAGGATTTTTCAACGATCGGGCCGTTATAGCGTTCTATATATACAGGTTATTCTCAAAGGTGAGACATCTCTTAAACAAGATGCAGAAAACTCACCGAAAAAAGTTTTCCTATTACGGTCCTGATATATTTACAAAAACTGTTCAACATAGTTATCACAATTAGTTCGATGCACGCACAATCGCACTTGACGATATACAGATGGTAAAAATGAAACCTTTTTTTATATGATGACCTCCCTGAAAATCTGGAGAATAAGGATTTTCAACTAGCCTATTGTATTATAAGATTTATTCACTTCATTTTTTGTGTGCTCATTGGTTTGATGATTCAAAAGCTAATAGAAAACACAACTCTTGTATTCTGTAGATTTGTTTCAAACATTTTATTAATGAATCCGTATCATAACAAAATGAAAACTCCGGCTATGTTATCTTACCCTTTTTCAAACCTCTTTTTACCTTATCCCAGCTCAGTCGGTACGCCTATGAACAATGAGTCTCCTCTCTCTAGATTAGCAAGTTCAGCAGTGCCATCTTGTCGAACGGCTCGATATCAAGTGCTGTTCAGTGGGGTAAAGTGTGGTTAGATGTTCAAAGATAAAATACCGATTACAGAAAATAGTCAAATGGATGTTTTTTATTCAGATAAAACCTTAAAAACTGACCTATTCTGCAAAAAACTACCTTATGGACTAATATAAAAACAATAATGTGATATGGTGCAAATTGATATGACTGATTATTCCAGTTGAAAGAATGTTTGAAAGTTATTATCAGTCCTTTTCATCAAATTGTTATGGAATGTTCAATCAAAAAGGAACACAGTGAATCAGATACTCAATGTTATTTGATAAACTGAAGCGTTGCACTTTAGTGAGTTCTTGTGAATAGAATACCTGTTATTCTTCTTCCTGTGATGTGTCCCAGCCTCGTGGAAGTACTTTTGAAATTGGAATGACAGCTTCCTTGCGTCCAAAACAAATTTTTGTTCCAGTAATTGGCTTTTTCAGGATTTCTCTTCTGTCACCAGGTAAGTGGAATTTTGTGATAAATTATTGCTCCCAGTTGTGCCTTATTGGAATTGCTCTCTTTCGTTTAGCAGGTTTTTTTTTGAATTGACTATTATTTTATCTTTCCAAATTTGGTACGTGGCTTTCTTTTCTTATTTTTTTTCTTTTCCACAGATTTTTAGAGTTTAGTGCCACTACCTAATTATTTGTCATTCTAATTACTATTCATGATTTTATTAATGGAATCTAATCCTAAATCTCATATACTATTTACAAATTCTTATAAAATTGATTTCTGATAATTTCTGCTTTCATATCTTTTATATTTCATCACTTTTTCCCACACAACTCTGTCAATATCTCATTGGTGGGTTTCCTGTTGATGAGATTTATCATACAGGATGTTCCAAACTTATATATCAGTTGATCTACTTTAAATACAATGTTTTCTATAAATTTCAATTTTCATATAATTTAATTGTGAATTTCCATGAGATGTATAGTTGGTCACATACTTTTGACAACAGAGCCACTATAAGGCTGACCTCTTGATACATATGCATCGACTAGAGCATAGTATAAGATTCTAGAATAGTAAAAAAAGGTAAAGAAAAATTGCAAAACAACATAGCATTAACCACGATAACTAAATTACCTAATAATAATAATAATTATTATATGTTTAATTATTTTATAAAATTTCCTAATATATATATATATATATATATATATTGTAATGTAATGATGAATTGGAAAATAAAGAATTTTGTTATTATTATTATTATTAATATTTTTGCACCGCGTTGGGCGACACTTGTAATGTTTTGATGAATTGGAAATATTATATATATTGTTTTTGTATATTGAAATTGATAATAATTTTCGTTATTCTTTGTGAACCAAATTGATATGATATAGATAGATATTTTTGCCCTGTATAATAATTTGTATGTGGTAATAATAATTGCCAACGAATGTCACTGTTCTCTCGTCACGTAGCTGACAATTGTTATTCCTTTTCTCACCACAGCTAGCACAGTTGGTAAGCCCTAATCTCAGATAGCCAGTTCAAAGCAATTTAGCCACTACTTGATATGTCAAACTCAAGTTATTCAATGGTCGTAGGTATGTTATTGATCATTGTGAGAAAACAAAAGCAAAATATCATAAAGCAACTATCTCCTTTATTCAGGAAGACTTAAAATACCTGGCCTACGAGAAATAACTTATACCAGGGTGAATCAAACAAATATTCACGGATAAAACTAATAAATCAGATCATGGATAGATAAACAGAACCTCACTTTTTCCGTGAGAGTGACGTTTTCTGTTATTGTTCAATATAGAGTGACATAAAGTTCTTCGAATGTGAAATTCGTTATTGTGAAATAGTTCAGGACCGGAAAAGCACTATTAAAGTTTTATACCTGGTTGGAACTGTTAGTGTTCTACTTATACAATGAATCAGGATGTCTCCTCTCTCCAATCGCTGTCAGGACTGCAATACCATGAATCAGGAACTATTTAGATGCGGAAATCAGCATTTGGATCCGTGGATATGTTATCATTAAGGTAATATTGGTTTTGTTTACCAAATGATAGGATTAATCCAATTTTCTTTTTGTAAAACTTTTGCGTGGCATCCGCTTGGAATTTTATTTCGATCTCCTTGAAGCTTTGTTTTTCTATCGCCTAGCTACATCCTTTTCTCCTTGTTTTTTAATTTGAATTTTTGAATTGGTACACTAAATTGTCACTTTTCACTGTTTATATTTATATTGCATAATTTATATATACAATTATTTTTCCACTCTTATCATTATTTACAAATTTCAAAAATAATTGCTTCTGATATCAACCAATTGCTATTCCTTCACAATTTCCAATTTTTACCTATGACCATCTATTCTCTGATTGGCTATTATCATGAAGACATTTGCTGTTCTATCATTGGCTACTTTTTGTTAGCTACAGTTTCATATACTGTATGTTTCAAATTTATAAATGTGTTGATTACTGTTTATTCCTGAAAATTTTGTAAATTTAGACTTTTTATTGTCTTTTGAGCAATTATGAGTTATAATAATTTTGACAATGTATGAAATTGAATGTTTTATAGTATTTTGGCATTTTTATCTATCCATATTCTACTAGGCTCACAATATACATAGAATTTCAAAAGTTATTCACAAACAAACTCTTGAAACCATTCACCATCTAGTAATTATTCTTTTTGTGGGTTTTTAGTCTTTTAAAATGTACAACTGGCATAACATAACATAACAATATATATATATATATATATATATATATATATATATGTATATATATATATATGATAATAAATCGTTTCTAAGATTTCTTCCTCAATATCAACCTTTTCGGGTGGTACGCTTTTTCTACATGTGCTTCTTGTTTTTCTCTCATGCATCCCATATCACGAACCCTTTGCACTAAATTTATAAATATTCGAGGTAATGTGTGATGTTTCAAAATTGATCTTGTGGCCTATGAATCACATGTTGCAGTTGCACTTTGCTTGCAATCCCCGTAAATCGAAAGTACGTCTTTAAGTTTATTATTAAATTAAATGTCTGATCCTGTTTGCTGATGATACAACTATAGCTGAGGAAGCTGATAACCCATTAGATCTACAGATTAAACTATCAGTGATAGCAGACCAATTCACGGCCTGGTGTAGAACAAATAGATTAGTGGTAAATGGCAAAAAAACCATCCTCATGCAATTCTTTGGTAGGAAAACTCATACTGGTCCGATGAACGTGCGCGTTGAAAATAATATCGTTGAATCTTCAGATACCACAACATTCCTAGGAATACATATAGATCAAAAATTGAACTGGAAGCATCAGATCGACCATGTATGCAAGAGAGCTTCCAGTGGGTACTATGCTATACTCCAGTTAAAAAATGAACTTGATCGACCAACTCTCCTAAATATCTACTACGCTCTCATTCATTCTCATTTGTCCTACAACATAATTCTGTGGGGGGACGCCTCAGAAATCAATAGAGTATTCGTGGCTCAAAAAAGGGTTATGAGGCTAATATTCAATTTGAAGAAGTTGGACTCCTGCAGATCGTACTTTCAGGAACACCATATTTTAACTGTTCCCTGTATGTATATATACAGCTGCATTTGCTATATTAAACGCAATTTGAAAGATTCCGCCAAGAACTCATACATACACCAATATCCAACCAGAGACGCTGATTCAATTAGAATCCAAAAACACGCAACAAGTTTGTATGAAAAAACCCCTTCACTGGCAGGAGCTAAACTATTCAACCACCTACCTCCTGACATTAAAGATGTCAAGCCTTCAAAATTATTCAAAAAAAAACTCAGGTTATTCTTAACGACCCATAGTTTCTATTCCACCATAGAATATCTCAATTTCAGGTGATCGAAAAACTATAAACTGTACATGTCAATTTACTTTGTATATATGTACACACTGCTACTTAGTGACCTTTTTTATATTTCTTTTTTTCCTTGTTAATTGTTATATTAATTGATGTTATATATGTACACACTGCTACTTAGTGACCTTTTTTATATTTCTATGTCACAACTCTGTGGCTCCATAACTTGTGTGGTTCTTTATTGAATCTCCGAACATATACTCCAATATACTGATATTTCTGTCATTTGTACATTGACGTAATGGACTATATGCCCATTGTGACCTATCCTATATCATGTATTTGATCATAAAGGACCAATAAATATTCTATTCTATTCTATTCTATTATCGTAAATATATAATTATTTGAAAAGAGCGGAGAACTACAAGTGAGAGAAACACTTGATCAGCTGATCACACAAACAACACGAGGTCAGCTTGGCTACTGAAATCACGATATCCATTATGCCTACGTCACAAGCAACTTATTGCTCTCAAATCTAGACCATAGGCAGTTGAATTTTGATTTAATTTGGTGGCCAAAACTAGTTCGGGAATGAAAATAATGTTTTTTGTTCATAAATGTGGAATTCAAGAGACCGAATTGAGTTACATAAAACATGTTGACGTTTGGGAGATCAAACGAAAGCTGATATGATGTAGAATCTATGTTATATAAAAAGTTTTAGCGAAAATACCACCATGTTGTTGGCTTCGTGTCTGATAACCGCAGCTAGTTTGAAAATTTTGACAACTTTTCGACTTTTATAAAGTAATATTCAGGCTACTACAATTTAATATGAAAATATAAAACATGTACGTTTTATGTGGAAAATAAAATCATATTTATACAAAGTATTGATAATAAATTTACTAGGAAAACAAAATGAAATGGACCTCAGAAAAACATTTTCAAAATTTTTACAAAATCTTGTAATTTACTTACAATGCTTTAATTTTTCCTTGAAAGGCTTTCGACTAGTAATAGATTTGATAGCGTCAGGTAAAGTATTAAAGAATTTTAAACAAGTATAATTTGGATTTATTTCTATCAGTGTCAGTCTATGTATCGGGTAGTTAACTATCCTGGTGTTATAGTAATACCATGGTCTTAATTGAAATAAATTTCTCTTTTTGAAAAAAATAATAAGCATTCATATATGTAAAGAACATAAACCGTCATAATTCCACATGACTTAAAAACTCCCTTGCAACTTTTGTTACACTTTTTTTATTATCCTAATTACCCTATTATATTAATTCTAAGCTACAAAAATGTTTTTCGTAGAAGAATTTGCTCCCCAAAAAACCATACCATACTTCAAGATAGATTCAAAATTTGCAAAGTAGATCATTCTTCAGAATTTGAGAGTATCCGTATTCCAAAAGAATCATTTTGGATATATGGTATAACCAGACTAAGCATTCGTCTAAATATACCATCAGGATTTTTTTTTGTTCTGCTATATCTCCCTCTTAATCTCCAAGGCATAAAAATTAGTAAGCTTGTTGAGTTTTTAATTAATATTTATTCGTTTTTTAAGACCATTTGTAGGCTTTGTCAAAAATACTTTTACTAGTGGCCATTAAACTTTTTATATTACGTTCTCCTGTCAAAAGATTTGTGTCGGCGTAACATGTTGAGTATTCTTTGGGTGAGGGAATAATTGGAGATAAATCCGTGACAGAAATTACGAAGAGTACTGGCCCAGCTATGCTTCCTTGAGCAATCCCTAACTTATTTTGCATTATTTCCAAAAATATGTTGTCCATTTTCAGTTATTTTAAATATTTGAAACAAAATATTTGGACTGGTAAAATTATCACGATAGAATTGGAACAAGAGTGAGTCAGGGTGAGTCAGGAGTACTTTGATTCCTCACAATATTCCAATATGAATTGTCCAAATAAATATATGTCCGGAAACACTTCGTTTCCAAGATACAAGTTTTAATTTTATTTTCGTTTTTTTTAAATAACTTTTGAAATACTGATCTTAATTACGCGAAAATTGGTATTGAGAGGTTTTTTGAGGTGCCGAATTCGAACCTGATGTTATTATTGCTCTTACCCGTAGGGGGCGCCACCTACACGTCTTTTTCTTTTTTGAAGATTCATAACTTTTTTGAGCGTAATCTAGCACCTTTTTCAGTGAAAAAATCAATTTTTCTATCATAACGTAAAAAAGCTACCCTTGTTACTATAACAACCGTTTTCTAGATATTTGGACTTGAAAATTTCAAGTCGATTATTTGATAATCGATGCGTGTTGAAGTCATTACCATTATTTTACATTTTTCACAAGAATGCTTAGGAAATGAATCAAGGTCAAATTCATTTCCTAAGTAAGTAGTTTTGGTGATTACATATTATGTGACAGTTAATTAAACGTTTTGTTGAAGTTTCTGTAAGTTTTAAAAGACTAATTTTGAAAAAATTGAATATTTAAACAATAATGCTCATTTAGCCGATATGCATTTCGTTCATGGCCATGCGGATGGCAATGCGCGCGAAGCAAGACGTACTTACCAGGAGCGATTTCCTAATCGAGTACTGCCTTCAGCTCCAACATTTACCAGTCTCCACCGTCGTTTGGCAGAAACAGGAGCTTCAAGAGGCAGCTGATATTATTGGAAGACCACGAGCAGTCCGAACCCCAGAATGGGAAGAAGCTGTTTTGAAGGCTCTCGAGGAGAATCCATAATCAAGTACAAGAATAATTGCTGAAGCTCTCAATTCTACTCAGTCCACAGTTTGAAGAATCATCCACGATCAACAATTTTATCCATACCATATTCAAAGGGTACGAGCTCTTTTGCCAATGACTAGAGATTCAATGACTAGAAGACTGAATGCCTATCTTCGCTGAAAGTGGAAACTTTGAACAATTCATTTGAATACAATTAAGTTTCTTTTATTTTATTCTTTTCAACATATTCAAAATTTCTTGAAATAAAATGTTGATATTTCTTGCAAATTTTATTAAAACAAATACAGATTTTGCACCCTTGATACAAAAATAACTATTTTAAACGAGTAAAAATAAATAGAATAGGTGGCGCCCCCTACAAAAAATCAAAACTACTTACTTAAACGTCAAATTCATTCCAAGCAAATGCAAAATAATGGTAATAACTTCAACAGCATCGATTATAAAACTTGTATAGTCCATCCAATATCAATTGCAGAAGCTGTTTCTATAGGGAGCAAATAAAAACTCACTTCGCTAACACGAGCGTATATGCGAAGAAACGGAACGAAAAATAATGTGTACTACTCGTAAACATTCTCCGTCGGCGAAGGGAAAATCAAAAGAGCCGATAGTCAACGTGGACTTGAGTGATTGCTGTCACCGATTCGTCTGGGCCAATCAAGTCGGGACATCAATGCTTGGGGGTGTGTCTATACGATGGTAGGTCATAAATCACGCGTTATATTTGTGTTTTGATAGCTCTGAAAGATTAAAAACCAGTAGCATCTGTGGTCTTGGTGTGTGCCGATCGACATACGTTTTAGGATATAATAGTAACCTACATCAAACAATGAAAGAAATTATTTTTCTTTCTTAATGTATTTGTATAAATAAATGCTTGTCTTTAATTTTTTTCATTATTTATGAAGTATTTTTAAAATCTCAAAATATCTAAATAACACTAGTTATCTCCGCCACTTTTTTATGCTTCTGCAATTGATATTGGGAAAACTATGACAGGTGTAGCTTTTTCACGTAGATATGATAGAGGAATTGATTTTTCTACTGAAAAATGTGCTAGAAGTACGTTCAACAAAGTTATGAATCTGAAAAAGAAAAAGACGGGAAGGTTCGAATTCGACACCTCAAAAACCTCCCAATACTAATTTTCGTTTAATTTAGGTCAGTATTTCGAAAGTTATTTAAAAAAAAACGAAAATAAAAATAAAACTTTAACACCCTGTATCTTGGAAACGAAGCGTTTCCGGACATATATTCATTCGAACAATCCATATTAGAATATTGTGAGGAATCACCTTCTGAAGTTTGTCAAGTACTTCTGACTCACCCTGTATAGATATTTCGAAAAAAAATTGTCGTTTTCCAGACAAAGTTTGTTCATTCAAATTAGTTTATGAATGCAGCGGTAATAATGAAGGCTGATTTTGTGAAATATATTATGATATGGACGTTCCTTCCCTACTTGTCATTAAATATATTTTTTGTTGTATTTGTAGTTGTAAACTCTCACGCACAAGCGAAATGAGCAAGATATCCCAGTTGTGTCAAATAAAGTATGCAATTGACATTCATTCACTACCTTGTCATTAATTATATTCGATTAATATTGTTTTCATTCGATCGTAATGAACATGTTATTATTATTATTTATTATTTTGAAAAATTAAATTCTTGAGCAATAAACTACTCATAATAAATATGAAAAATAACTATTTAGTTACGAGTCGAACCTACCCAACTATTTGTGAAACAACATCAATTTAAAAATGCCCACTGAAAAATATTTTTAAAGGCAGGCTTTTATTTGAGCCGGGTACTAAAAAAAGTTTAAGTCATCGATGACAATTATTTAATTATTTTTTGTTGAATTATTTGATTTCAAAAAGCTTGTCACGCGAAGTGTTCATAAAAGTAGGTACCAATTAATTTCATTGGACAATGATTGGTTGGTAAGTAACAACTTGTCGAAGTATTAATTTCATGACAATTCGCGCGACAAGCTTTTTGAAACCAAATAATTCAAAAAAAAAAATTAATCATTGTCAGCGATGACTTAAACTTATTTTAGACGTTTTACACACGGCTTAAATAAAAGCTTGTTATTAAAACTATTTTTTATTGGTTATTTTATTTTTGGCTTTTCAGTTAGTTCGCCTAAATCTGTTCATTTCTAATAGAGCATCGTTATTAAGAGGTCTCTACCCTGTAAGTCTTGAGCTAAAAGAAATCATGATCTCCGATCCCAAAAACTCCCACACATAAATTTTGAATAGAATCTGACCATAATCACAAAACTCTTCCACCATCCTGAAGTTGCCATCTTGAATTCATATATTTTGACAAAAAAATTCATGATCTCCGAACCTGAAAACCCCTACATACCAATTTTGAATAAAATATGACCATAGTAAGAAAACTTATCCTCCATCTTGGGGCCGCCATATTGAATTTATGAATTTTGACAAAAAATTCAAAATATCCTACCGCGGAAACCGCCGCACATTGATTTTGAAACGAATCGGACCATATTCACAAAACTCGAATCTCCATCTTGGGGCCGCCATCTCGAATTTATAAATTTTTACAGAAATTTTATAATCTCCTACCCCGAAAACCCCCACACTAATTTTGAATCTAATTGGATCATAATCACAAAACTCGTCCACCATCTTGAATTTATGAATTTTGACAAATAAATAATCTCCGACCCCGAAAACCCCCACATACCAATTTGAATCGAATCGGATCATAATCACAAAATCGTCCGCATTTTGAGCCGCCATCTGATTTATGAATTTTGACAAAAAATTCAAATTCCACCCGAAAACCCACATACCAATTTTGAATCGAATCGGATCTATCACAATTATACCCAACAATTTTCCTAGCCCGAAAACTTCCACATACCAATTTTGAATCGAATCGGATCCTCATCACAATTTTGACAAAAATTCCATAATCTCCGAACCCGAAAAGCCCCACATACCATAATTACAAATTTCGTCCACCATCTTGGAGCCGCCATTTTGTTTTTTTTTTCTCTAACAAAATTTCCATAATGCATTGTCACCGGAATTATTAACACTTGCCAAATTTCAAAATAATCGAACGACTAGAAGTCGGTCAAAATTCACTTGCAAGATTTGACCCTAACGAACGAACGAACTAACAAGTGAAACTAAATAAAAGCTTGTAAGAATCCATAATCTCATAGTTTCTGTGGTGAAAAGAGTAGGTAAAATATCATCATTTAACTTATTTAAAAACAATCATAGGATCTTCGTTGAAACTCAACAATTGATGTGCTACATTATTTTTACACTTCTGGTATTTCACTGTATTATTACCTTGTAAACTTATTCATCTATAACTACTATGGGCTATATTTAATTCATCCCACGCACAGGTTTGTCCTTCTGTGGGAACCCCATATTTATTGGGCACAGTGAGTTTTATAGAATTGTTAAATTGTCGACGATCCTTTTTGTTTTTTTTTATTGGTGCCCCTTTTTATTCATTTAAAGCACACCTCAGCGTGTTTAAATCGAACTTTAAAAAACGCGCGTTTTTTAAAGTTACCATGACAACATCAACATATCGAGAGAGTCTAAATGACAAATTTTTGATTATTGATCTGACAGGAGTACCTTGTAACGTCAAATAAAATATTACTAACAATTCGTTCATTTATATGTGCTCCTCCATCCATTTGATGAACTTTTCATATTCTTTTTTATATATATTATCACTGGATTTTCGCGGTATTAACCGCGATTCTTCCTCACTATTCAAAAAATCGATATTAGAATAATTCATTTTTGAGCTCTGGTGACAACAAATATTGATCTTTCATAACAAATTGCAAATGAATATCTGTTTTTCTCATTTCCATGACAACGAAAGGTATACTGATGTCACATCACGAATTCAACCTTCTTGCATTATTAGTTCTTATTTCTATTTTTTGTAGTAATAATACCAGTATATATGATTTCAAAGTGCACCACTAAAAAAAAATAACGTAAAGTATTCGTGGATAACTGGTCTTAAAAACACTTGCTCTATTTCGAGCACTCCGGCTGCGCCGTCGTGCTCGAAAAATCGCGCGTGTTTTAAAGCCCTTTTTATCCACTTATACTTTAATATACTATTATATATTGCCTACAGTTCAGAAGGCCTCGAAATAGTAAAAGAGACTCATCCAAAGACAAGTTTTCCATAGGATGATAGGCATTTCTAAATGTTTCAAGTAATTTTTTCAACAACGGACTTATTTTATTCAGTTTGTCTCTAGGATTGGCTACTTGACCATTGGTACAACTAAATATTCGTAGTAACTGTTCAAAGCGCCTACATGACATTTTGTAATGAAAGACAGGGCATTAATACAGTGGATCCATGCTAAACATTTTTCTAATACTTATAATGACCCTGGAGAAAGCACAGTGCCAAAAATTGCTTCAACTCCTGCATAATGACTGGCTTGATTGTTGAATATCGACCATGCCTTCTATGTGGCCTTCCTGTTTTACCTAAGTCTTCTGATTATTTATTCATAGATGTTAGTATCATGTTCATAACACCATCGTCCCAAATTTTTTCAAAACACTGTATAACGGAAGGGTTAGTTTGAAATTTGAACTGTATTCAAATAAATATTATTATTATTGAAATTGTAAAAATGATATATAACATAATCACATTTAATGGGAAACGTGAAATATAATTAATTACTAAACAATGAATATCTTAAAATTTTGCCACACATGTTATTTTTCCTCTGTGGGACTTTTATAAATGTATTCGAGAATACCTGGAATAAACAACCTTCTAGTCTAGTCTTTTACTTATATTTTTAATCGAATCATTATAGTTTTTAAATTATTATGATTGTCTCACTGAAATAACAAACTAATTAATATGACTATTTATCTGAAGTGTTTACTTTTATAGATTATTTATTACATTACACCTACCTTATAAAGCTTATACTTATTTAATTCCCGTATTGCTGTCATTATGTCATATATAAATAAGTTTTTATTATTATTATTTCTAAGTGATTTGTTCCTACAATTCCAATGCCCATTCTAACACTGTCTCCAAAACTGACAATATCACTTGTGATCTCCCTCAAACGTTTATTGAAATTGCGATATTTTTTCAAGATCTCATCAATAAAGCACTATCAAGTTCAATCATAATACATATTCATCATATTTAATTCACAGAAAAAGATTAATGAATCGCTTTCCCTTCCTTAACCGTCTATCATCCGACACAGTTATGCCAAAGCCTTCAAGAAAAAAGCTTCCTTCATATGCATCGTAACCCAAGAAATGTCAACAAAAACCAGTCAGTCCTCCGTCACAAGTGTTTCTTAGGGTTGCCACCCTCAATAACTCAAGTTAACCTTAAAGCACACATGTTCAATCTTAGGCCGTGGGAAAAGGAACATGTGCATGCATCTACCAACAAATAACTTCACTATACTCGGCATGGGGAACACATGTTTCATCGTTTCTTTGCAGTGTAATCTAAGCTTGGGATGACTTCACCCCAATTAACCACCTAGAAAATAGTGTGCTACGCATTATTTTGAGCAATATCCATTGGC
Source organism: Gonioctena quinquepunctata (assembly GCA_018342105.1). NCBI lineage: Eukaryota > Metazoa > Arthropoda > Insecta > Coleoptera > Chrysomelidae > Gonioctena > Gonioctena quinquepunctata. The sequence continues at coordinate 763,598 of JAFIRS010000251.1, forward strand.
GTACACAAAGGAAAAAGGAGGATGAAAAATTATCTCGAATACATTTAAAAAGACCACTACAGAATACATTTCATCGGCAATTCGTTTGGTAGGTAGGTATATGAGGATTGTTTTTTTCATAAAATGGATAAGTATCGGAAACCAAGTCCTTCTTATCGTTTGTAATTTGAGAGCATAATATAAATAGGATGTTGTTTCATCTTTATATAGCTATCAAATTTATGGAGCAGATGACACATATATTGGGAAAACTCCAGTCAAGTAGAACAGAGATTAAACCTGTTAACATTTTAATAGATTAAAAGTGAAATATATGTAATATTTGTATTTATAATAATTTTAAGTAATCAAGAATATGAAATGAAAATATTTGCACAATTTTCTCTCGATTTCAAAAACTTGATACCATACTGATAGTTTGATAATATGGAGGCACAACGACACAATCTGTTCTCTGAAAACTGTGTAATATTATTTTGTAGAAGAAAAATTTAAGAAATTAATTTATATTATAATTACATGTCTTCACTGCCACTGACCAAAGCGCTGGACCTAAAGAGCTGAAATTTTGATTTCTATTATGACAAGATAACCACTAACTTTTTACGATATTCCATTCTTATAGGGGTAAAAATGGGAGGGGGGTGAAAGTACCCTTAGTTTTGAAGTTAGAATCATGGAAATTGGTATTCGGACTTTTCATTCCAATCAAAGAAACACTTCAGGGTTTTGAAAATTCAACACTAAAGGGGTTAAAACGGGGGTTGAAAGTTTGTATAGGAATACCGAGAGTTTTTAAATTGGCGTCATAAAAATTGGTATTTGATGTCTTTCTTACAAATAAAGAAATACGTGTTTGTGTTTTTTGGGAATGCAACCCCTAGGTGATATGGGGGTTCAAGGAGCTTGGAAGTTTGTTTAGGGGTTCCGTTAGTTTTCAAGTAAGGATATTTTAGGTCCTCGTTACAAATAAAGAAATACGTGTTTCAGTGTTTTTAGAAATTCAACCCCAAAAAGGTGAAATGGTGGAGGAAAAGTTTTATGGTGGTTCCGTTAGTTTTCAAGTAAGGGTCATGAAAATTGTTGTATTGGCTGTCTGTTACAAATGAATAAATCGTGTTAAATCTTATTTGAAAATTCCATCCCTAAAGGAGTGAAATGGGGTTAGTGAATTTGTAATAGTCGTCACAAAGCATTACTTCCGCTGTCAAATCAACTATGCCACCCAGACGAGATAATCGGTAAACGGGATAACGGGATAATGGTATAACATGATAACGGGATAATCGGAAGTAGGCAAAGCCACAGGCATAAGCTAGATGGAACAGCACAAAGAAAACATAGGAAGAAATTCAAAGTCGCGGATACCACCTAGTCAATTGATAATATGAAAAGGTAACTGCAATATATACATTCCGCAGATGACAAAGTTTGAGAAGCATAGGCCCTTTAGGTCCGCCTGATATGATATATAAAATAACTGATCCTAAACCATAATCAATAGCATCATCTGATAATATCTAAGGCATATTAGGGTCATAATTTAGCAAGACTTAAGTGGACCATAAAAGTCGTTTCACCTCATTGAATGCATTTCCACAATATAATTAATACCTATTTCATTTTGTGTCTGACTTGAGAAAATTGAAGAATGTATATAATATATGGAGTCATAGTCGAATAGATGATTGATATGCTCTAGGAAAAATTTTAATGGAGAAGAAATATCAGTTCGACAAGGATAATTTTCGATAGCCAATATTTTCGATCCGGAATTATGTAATCCATATTTATCAATGTCATATCCTAGATGAATGAAACTGCATTTGAAAATTAATAAATGTCCAGTTTCTTGTAACCGCTTCAACACAGCTTCTAGGCGATCATCGTGCTCCTTTTGGTCCCAACCAGTTACCAAGATGCACATAAAACAAATCTAAATACCATCTCAACCTTGTAATGAGGTTTCAATTAGTTTTTGGAACATAGCTGGGATATTCCAAAAGTAGCACGATTAATACTGAACAAACCTTTATATGTGGAAATCGATACATAGGTACATAAATTTTCGATTTATCACTTAAGCATATTTGTTGATATGCATTCGATGAATCCATTCAACTGAAATGTATCTATCCTTCAGTTAATCGAGAGTATCAAGGTTGTTAGGAACAGCTTTGTTTAACAATTACAATTTTCGTGATTTTCTATTAGTATTACAATATCAACACAAAAAAGTACTAAAGTTTGATTACTGCAGAAATCCTGGAACAACTCTCGAAGAAAGCTACAATCAAACTTACTGTTGTACTCTCAATGTAGGTTGACGTATGTTACTCAGATATAGAAAGTCACAGAAATCATTACGATATCTGGTAAGCCATTTTCTACAATCTTATCTCTTTCTGTAATTTCTAAGATATTTGAAAAAAAATTCTTTGAAAGACTGAAACCTATCAGGGAGGAGAATATCTGTTTTCAATTCATCAATTTAACTCCAGAAAAAATCAATTATAGACAATGTCCATAGGATAACTAATATCACTGACAAGACGCTACAAGAAATTAAAGTTTCTTCTACCATCTTCCTGAACGTGTCTCAGACTTTCGACGAAGTATGTCATGGAGGACTGATTTATAGGCTGAACGTGCACTTACTAAAGCAACACTCATAACTGTTATTATACATTATTTTAGAAATATATTTCATCAATCAAACAGTAGCTTTATTTGAATTGAAAGAGATTGAAATATACTGGCCCCAATCCTTATCATTCCATATAATTTATACCTTTGCAGATGATATATGTCTGAAGATATTTCCTATTGAAATAACATTCTGAACTGTTTTCGCATACACAACTGTTAACATACACACATTGGATTTCTTACTTTGTAATATAGTGCTCAAATTATTCCCAGTACTTTTTCCGTGATTACGAGTATTCCGAACAGTTTGAGAGTATATCCAAAACAATTGTTACCAGAAATAATTTGCGCAAGCATAGTATTCACTGAGAAAGTTGAATACTGAAATGATGGATAGAATTTAAAAACGAATCTGATGATGTTCTTTCAGTATTAAAAATTAAGTGGTCCCGGAATATTTTATTCCTCTAAAGGGGCTATAAATGTACAAACTGAAAATATAGGTTCTGTCCTTTTAATTCGCAAAAAGTGATTGGAATGCGATCAACTTGGGTAGCAAGGTGGTTGGGAAGTTTGGTTAGGTTGTGTCCTTTTTCACGTATAAAATGATTAAATCTCTGTCGAACTGGCATGCAGGACGACTAGACTTTAGTGAAAGTGGATAGTTTCATGTGTCAAGAAAAATCAGAATGCAATAAAAAACACGCAAAATGGATTGATGATGAAAGCACGGGTTTGAAATGTTTTCTGTTTTTTTTCAAAGACTAATGAAATACTGATTACGTTTGTTACATGAAATGTAGACATCTTCATTTCCCTATTCATTAAAGTGATTTTACTTGTTTTGTTTGTTGATGATTACTCTTGTTTGCATGTATAATTTGTCCAGAGTTTCCTTTTCTTACAGTGGTGAGGGAATGAAATGAAAACATTTTCCATGTTAACATGTTAAAAAAGTTCACATCTTGTAACCATTGTTTATACGAATTGATATCACTTTCAATGTTATTCTGAATGGCAAAACTAATGTAATTTTTAGTTGAATATGGCTAATTTTAATGATTATTTTTTTACATTTCTAGAAACCAATGGAAACTTTCAATTCAAATATTCATGTACGTTTTGGCCAATCAAAACATTATTATAGTGGGAATATTCTACCTAGAAAATTGCCGCGGAAATAATTTGAGGTATTTTGTTTTTATTGTCTGACAACGAAATTTTTTATTTGATGTCTGTCATCAATTCGCATAAAAAGTGAGAAATGAATCAAAACCGGTTCAGTACATTGTATCATTGTGCGCGGAAATGTGTTTATGATGGTAACATAAAAAAAGAATACCACACGAGAGTTCGATAAAGTAGAAAATAATTCTCCACATTTCTTTCTCAAACTTGTTGCCATTTGGCAATAGCCACTCTCGTGTCTATTGCCTGGCAACAAGTTTTCGACAATCTGTCGAATCATTTTCACTTTATACTCACTCTCTTGTGATATTACAACTGATAATATTTCCTCCAGAAAATTTGTTGGGAGCTTGTTGATCAGTTGTGTTGCAGAATTAATTTTTTTCATCACGACTGATCCAAGTATTAACAAACCTTCTGGATGAAATACTAATACTGGATCACTAACCTTATTAAAAACTTAATAATAATATCGGTTAAACGTTGACGAAAGTGTTTATATAGTTTTCACCATATCCATTAATTTTCTGATTTCATATTTTGAGATTAGAATATATAAAAATCCTTTGGCAATCCCAATTAAAAACGGTCCATTTTATAAACTATTTTTGACAAATGGATGCTGTTCTGGCCTGACATAGCTTATTTGTTTGTTTGAAAGAAGACAAACTGTTCTAAAATAATATCATTAACCCGAAGAATAATCCTCATATGAAATGAGAATACACAGCAAAAAAATGAATTGATTGAAAAACATTAATGATAAGTTACAGCAATCATATGTCAATCTTTCAACAACCGCCATTTTGAATGTACTCGACCGATTCGGCCCAATTTAGCCATTGAAATGATGGCAGGGACGTCACATGCCTAGGTCTATTGTGCTCCACCTTCTTCTGCTTTTTTTTAATTTAAAGCTGACCACTTAGCCCCAGATCTTTGAGAAATTTTAGTATTTTGCTGGGATCTTAATGTGGTAATTCTTCCACAGTTGCACACTATGTGGTTCCTTTCCGCATAATCTGCATGTTAGGCCACCATTGAATAGTCCCATTTCATTAAGGTGCTCTTTTACTGGCGCGTGTCCAGTTATGAGTCCCGTAATAATGATCAATTGTTTCCTGTTTAAAGTTAACTTTCCCGTGTTTGTTTCCTGGAATATTGCTCCAGTATTGTTTGTGTTTCTTCCGGATCTAGTCTTCTTCAGGCCCCAGAAACTGGGAGAATTTGGTATGAGTTCAGTGCGAATATTTTTCACAAAACGAAATTTCTTGATTTTGTCTGTTAGCAGATCAGTCGAGTTCATGTCGTTGGCAAGAAATAGGTATCTTGGATTGTGCAAATTTCTTCTGAGTCAAGCCAGTTTGAGAAGAGCTTTCCAAGTGGTTCTTCTCTTCTTTCCATGTAAAGAGGCGTGGAATCAAACTAGCTTCCACGCCTCTTTACATGGAAAGCTCAGGGGGAACCATGGGGCCGAAGCCCCTCCCCTCTCCCCCCCCCCGAGATTTTTAGTAGTTAAAAAAAAAATGTTTACTAGAGATAATAATTGTGAAATAAGCTCACCTACAAATATAAAATAAGGCCACCTACTAATAGAACATATTAGATCGTTGCAACGGATGCTGACTGACTGGTCATTTTCGGTCATCCAACGTCCAACGGGCCTATTGGGAATTCAAAATAACGGATACTCCCTCTGTTATCGATTTTTGAAACTATACATAAGTAAAATCTTTATTTTTTGAAACATTAGTGTTTATATGATTTTAGCCATTGTATACTTAAAACTTGTCGAATCTCTTGTGATTGCTGACATTTAATGAAATTCTGGTTTACCTCGTGGTCTTCTGTTAACTATTGTACGTCCTCGATTGAAAAAAATGTGTGATTCAAGTTCAAATCATTATTGTTGTGTACCTCAATGTGACTCTTGGGCAAAACGATCAAGTTGTACCTACTGGAACAGTTTCCATCATTATTTGTGAGGAAATAAACGTAACGTTCTGGTTTAGACTAATCTAGGATTGGGAGAGTCTTTCTGACGACGAGCTCTTGGGATATTGAAGAAAAATACAGTTCCTTTCCAAAATCTTCTTGTATCGTCTGTGGCAAAAAAAAATAAAAGAGAACCTTCAAAGAGAGTTGAGAAGAAAAAAAAGAGAGTTAAGAGAAAAAAGAGATATTATCCAACATACCGAAGATTATTCATACAGTATGGAAAAAGAGTGACTATATGTATATCTAGGTGATAAGTGTTATGTATTCACTAAATAAAGGACACGACTAATTGTATTACCAACTAGTGATAGGGCATTGCCAACTTATAATACTTACAAAGGACATTCCATGCTAAAACTGTAAACATTCACAACAATAAAGATACATTTTCACACAATCTTGTTTGCTTTAGATGAAATAAAAAAAACTGTGTTTGTTGGTTTTATTTCAATTCGAACACTCATAACAATAGCTCCGGATGACTTCACTGAGTTGTCCAGAAACTACAGAAGTTTTTTTTGCAATCAAATTAGAACATACTTTCTGTCCTTCAAACTGAGTGTTTGCAAATGATATTGTTACGAAGTAGAAAAACTCAAAGTCATCTCCACAATTTAATATCGCATTCGATTAGTTATGTGATGGTGGATAGGTAAAAACCATCGATTAGTACATGTTTCGAACCTCTACAGGTTCATCATCAGCTGAATGTAAAATTATGGAGAAGAAAAAATGGTGGGTAATTATAAGTCAGGAGTTCCATATTGAAAACAAATGACAAACTGAAGGTTTGTCATTAAAATTAATATATCCCTTTTTAATTCTAGGGATTTATTAAATACTGAAAGTTAATATATATATATATTATATAACCTGAATATAATTACGTTATTGTAAATAATGAACATATTTCATATTTTTCATAAAAACATGAGTGAGACACAGGCATCTTTACTCGGATATTTGAAACCTGAAAAATCTAAAGTACCTAAATAACAATCAAACTGTAACTATAATTGCATCGCAAGAAGCGATTTTTGAGACCCCCAGCAAATCACATTTGCAAGAAAATCTAAATCCAGAAAAATTTTCGAAAGACTTGCTCAGGAAAAACGTCGTCTGGATTTTGTACTTTAATAGATTATGTTTAGTGAAAGTTTTATAATATGTTTATATTTAAGGAGTAAATTTTGTTTCTTAAATAAATGTTACATGTTGATTTAGCGGATTTTGTACTATAATGTTAATATATGTTTTGTTTTATATTATGTTAATATTCAATGAATAAATTATTTTGTTCTTACATAAATGTTACATGTTGATTTAGGCCGCGGCTCCCCTCGAAATTTAATCCTGGGTGCGCCCATGATTGAACATACAATAAATAATAGTTTTTTTACGCCTCCGGTATTGTATAAGTGAAGAACAGATAATCACTACTCTTGCATTAATGCAAACATTATGCTAATTCGCCTTTAATTATTTTAAAGTTATTTTGAGTTTCTATAATAAATACTTTTGGGATGTTACGCTGACCGCAGACATTTCATCAACAAATTCCGCACACTTTATATTCAGGGGGCCACTCCAAATAATACTTTCGCATTGTGCTCATAGTCTATGTAATGTATGTAAATCTAACCTAATGCAAACAAAAAGTAACAACGTAATATTGCATAACGAGAGAAAAGTATGTCAGTACGCCATTGGTTTTGTGTGATGTCACATCTCAAAGAAAAGGTATGGACCAAGGAAAACCCTCACATACCAAAGAAAGATTTCAGTAGATTTCAGTTTTGAATGCTGGGTATTCTTAAAGCACTGAAAGCTTAGGGAGAATATGTGCTGGTATACAATGAACACCCTCAAAACACCTGCGAGAGGGAGTTTCACAAAACGCAAAAGCTACATGAAAATGGGGTGCGGGGCTCTTTATAGCCGCACAGATGATACCGTTTATTTATTATGGAAACGTTCCGGGATTCGTAAACTATTCCAGTCCCATATTGTTTAGATTCAACAGGTGCTGCCCATCCGCCTGAGGATAAAAATGGCGCAGAACAGATGGATTGAATGAGGAATTTTTTGTTTGTCACTTTGAATAGTATATATCGAATGACAACGGCAATATGCTCATTTTTACAATGTAAATGATAATCAGTGGCTGGGATGGCATACAGTGTGTCCGATTCCTTGATTTCCTCATTTTATCTCAACCGTCAAAAATGCGAAAATAAAAAGATTTTGACTTCCAATGATCTGATCAAATAACCTAGTTTCAATATCCACTTCATATTGTTTTTCAGTTATCAGCGTTTACAATTAACATAAAGTAAATATGAGCCTTTCATGTTATTTCTGGAGATTGATACATTTCAAATAATGAAAGGAGTTTAGGTAATATTTTTTTCCTTGTGAGATCTTCATTTGAAGAAAAAACGATAATAAAATTGGGCTTTAGGCAATCCAGCGATCTGTCAAACCGAAAGCAATATGGCGGCAATTTGTCGCCATAAGCGACCATAGTGGTAAAAGTGTTAATTTTGTGATTTTCTGTGCGAATTTGAATAGTTTTTTCAATTTTGGATAAAAATTCGTGCTTCAACTGAAGAAAAATGCCCCTTACTTGTAGACAGGGATAGAGTCAGGTTTTACTCGGTGCCTACAGTTTCAAATCTTATAAGTTTTTGATCTGTAAAAATTACTGATCGAGGAAGAGAAGAGCTTTATGGTTAGCTGCAATTAACTGAGAGGATCTTACGGATTCGAAAATCAAGTATCAGAGAGGCAGCAGCAGACATACCAATTATAAATGTGTGTACATTCATGAAAATATCCATCATTCATTCATGGATATGACTTCAGACTTTTGTGATTTGAATTGTGCCTACAATTATTTGTATGATTTTGCCTACTTGTATATCACTGAATTATTATACATTAGGAAGTCCCATTCCAAATGAAGTTCCTATTCATACAGATAATTGGTATATTTCCACTTCAAAAGTAGAAAAAACTCAAAATGTATGTACCTACCTCCTCAAAAAACATCCTTATAGGTATTGTTATTGAATTATTGAAATACAAATTTTCTTTAGGATTCTGGTGACTCAATAAATAAAAATATTTAGAAACATGTTTTTCAATCTCAACCTTCCCTTTATAGATATTTCAGATAATTGTCGAAAGCCTCGAAGTCTTGTGAAGGGTGTGTAATATTAATAAATTCTGTATGAATTTATTAAAAGTAAATATCGCGATATTCATCGAAATTGTACTATATAAAAATATTATTTATATTGCATATCTTTTTTTATGATTGGTATTAAATTAAGAGTAACAACTGAATCAGTAATACCACGAACAAAGAAATATTTATTTATTGACAAAAATAACTAGTAAGAGATGAAGTTGTCATGAAATCAATTTCAAAATTAAATAAAAATAGCATTTTTATCAAACACAAACAGTATTTACCAATATTTGTTCAATGTAAAAAGAATAATAAGTGATATAATGATACTTATATATCACATAAATACCTGCTATGTTTGTTTTGCAATTTTTCTGTACATTTTGCTTTTCTGGAACATTGTACCATTTTCTAGTCAACGCACATGTCTCAAAAGTTTACCAGTGGAGTTTCTCTATTGTCATGAGTATGTTGCAAACAATACATTCAATGTGCAAAACCTATAAAAAAATATAGAGACAAAAAATCATGAATAAACTTTAGATCTCAAGTAGACAAAATAATATTCAAGTTGGATCATCCGTATGATACTATCAAATCAGAAGGAAACATGAGAGTGACATTTGTTTGAAGGTTGTAGACGATGTGGTAACTTGATTACTATCGTTTCGGACGTCCATCGTCTTAATGTATTCAAAAGGTTTTCACGACGTTTCGAATGCTTGTATCTGCAATCGTCTTCAGGTGAATACTGACAAGTTTAGGTGCTACTTACCAATTTATATGACCGTCGGTGAATGATGCGTGTAATTCGCCAGTGCAGTGGTGCGTGTAATTTCGCGCGGTCTGGTGGTGCGTGAAGTTTCGCGCCTCTGCAGCCCGCCAGAAAGAGCAATCAGTGGTTTCCATACGTTCTTGATCTCAATGCTTGGTTGACTAAAGGCGTTATTGGCGCCTACATCGCCTACATCGAAGCCAATAACGCCTTTAGTCAACCAAGCATTGAGATCAAAAACGTATGGAAACCACTGATTGCTCTTTCTGGTGGGCTGCAGAGGCGCGAAACTTCACGCACCACCACACCGCGCGAAATTACACGCACCACTGCACCTGGCGGAATTACACGCATCATTGCACCGACGGTCATATAAATTGGTAAGTGCCTTTTAAATACATTAAGACGATGGACGTCCGAAACGATAGTAATCAAGTAGCACCTAAACTTGTCAGTATTCACCTGAAGACGATTGCAGATACAAGCATTCAAAACGTCGTGAAAACCTTTTAAATACATTAAGACGATGGACGTCCGAAACGATAGTAATCATGAGAGTGACATGTCAAAACATTTCGAGGGAAATGATTAAATATAAAAAATTGGAGTACAGAAAATTGTCAAATATGAATTTTAACAAACTCTGTATAAGCTATAGAAATGTAAATTGTAAATAAAATCCATAGAATGGTTTAGAATAAGAAGAAGTGTCCCAGAAAGTGAGCAAAAACCTAAAATTTGTGAGAATAAACAAAAAGTGATGGTTTCCAAAAAGAAAGATAACAAGTTTGGAGGAGATGAAAAATTATGTAACAAATTTTGATAATCAATAAATGTGAAAATACAAGAAGAACGGAAGCAAATCAACCATTATACAATATAAAACATATCCAGAGACGAATAGGCGTAGAAACTACCAAGAAAAACCACTCATCTTCAGAATACAGCCTAAGTCCTATCCGTGACGTTGTCAACAACAGGGGGGCCCTTCCACAGTGGAGCTGCAAACTCCAATTTGCGAAGAATCCTTCCAGGATTTACGAGAATACTCAAGAGAAACGAATAACAGGTACTTTTTAACCCAAAACTTAACAAAGTGAGCGTATTCGTGTCAGATACTTTTTTCGGGTACTTTTGATGACTTTTATCCATTCTTTTGAACATTATTTCTTATTCATGCTCGTAAACTGAGTATAACCCACAAACTTATATTTACTAGTTACTTTATTGCACATGAGCAAAAGTTTTGAAATTTTTATTTCACTGTTTGGTGAAATTATTGAAATTAAGATAGATTTCGCAGGCTAGGTCTTTTTAAGGATTCATTTTGAATAAAAGAAACATAATTTGACTATTTTCTGGATTCATTATTCATCTGTTTGATCACATAACCACAAATATTTCCACAAAACAGTACATTGAACATTGACTTCAAGCAGAGCAACAAGATGGCACCACTGAATCCTACCATGATAAGGAGAAACATTATATTTCCATAGGTGTACAGACTGAGCTGAGATAAGGTGAAAGAATACAGGTAAAAGAGTATTTGAAAAAAAGTAAGCAACATAGCCGGATATTTAATTACTGTTATGATAGGTATTTCCTTTTCCAAATAAAAATAAATCATTTAATCAAATGTATCATAACAAATGGCAAATATTTTATTATGATGACTAGTTATTGATAAAATCAAAATAATAAAAATCAAAATATTAGCAATAACAACATTAATATATATATATATATATGTATATAAATATATATATATATATATATATATATATATATAGACATATATAAAAGCGCAAGAGACCAGTTGTCCAATACATTTTTTGACTGAATGGCATTGTCCACAAAGCTTCCAAATCTGTGCGTGACACTGGCCACGTTTATACCGTATGTGAATTTGGTAACCTTACCAAGTGTATGTGACCAAATTCAAACCAAATGTTTTAGTAATTGTTTATTTACATCGTGTTTTGTCAAATGATTAATTAACCAACTTGGTTCTGGTTTGGTATTTATTCAGTCATGTAACCAAGAGAAAGGTTTTAAACTCTGCTATCTAATTCGGAATTGTGTCATCTGTCAATGTCAGCAGTTCTTGTAAAGCCCCTACTCAACAAGTCTTCTTCTTCAAGGCTATTGTAAATGTCTAGGTGTTTAAATATTTTGCCATCCAAAATTTATATAATTTTCTTGTACAAAAATATTTGGAGAAACGCACTGGTTTCTTCAATACCTTTGAACTTTCCTATAGGAGGTAGGTTCTGAACTACAGCAACTCATTTTATATAAAAAATACTAACAAAAATATATAAAACAATTTCCGAGGTGATGATGCGGAAACTAAGGTTAGGAATCTCAAAACATATTTTTCACTAACTCTCTCTCGCTCTCTTTTTTATGGCTATTGTTTCCATTCGGTTCATTCAGCCAGTGCGATAACCACGAAGAACGCTTAGCAATCTTTCAAACCAAAATTTACAGTCACGGTTGGTAAAATTTATCAAACTGTTTACACCATCTTAGTCAACTTAGTATTATAGTCTGGTACACAACAAATTTTGGTACCAAACCAAGCTAGTTACTTGACCAAGTGCACAGTTTATACCACACTGTCTAACAGAATTTGGTTGGAATCTTATCATTAGTCAGCATACCAAGACACGGTATAAACGTGGCCATTGCCTATAATATAGCACCAATATGACTGCATACTCCACTGTTTCCGGCCATACAAGTACAGTGAGCAGTACAAATGCTTCCATCCTTTGCAATTATGTATAAACATCTGAAGGTTTTTAATTTGCCTTTTGTGAATGCTTGACCTGAAAAAAAGTTATGTTGCTTAGTAGAAACTATTATGAAAGTTGAGAAATAATATTCTGAAATATCAAATCAATGTCTCTTATAATAAACAAATGTGTCAATAAACATAATAGATCAGATCAGAAGTTGAAAATTGCCTCTTATGAATTAATATTCCTAATTTATAATAATTCACTTCGATGAATCAAGATTTGCTACCGTACATGTACCCATTATGAAAAAGCTTGCTGTCTAGGAAAATACATACTAAAATATATTTGTTCTCACCTTCACAACGAAGCCAGATTCAAAATATGTATGTATTCTAAACTTGTATAGGGCTTCATTTGCATTTGGGAATGGAAGCTATGAGTAAAAACCAAATACGTAATAGTATCCATATTCGTAACAGGAGGAGCACCAACAATTGAACAAATCAGTACAGAAATATTCAGTGTAAAAGGATCTAAATCACTGAATAATCTCAACTTCATTTTATACCTGTAACAAATACATTGATAAAAATGTAAACAGAAGATGGGGATGTATTTTCAAGCATACTTCACCAATGCCTCTGCTTTTCAACAATAGTGTCTTCAGGTAATCCTTCACCATCTGAATATTATTAATTAACAACACAAAAGCTCAGAAAATAACCAAAAATAGACTTTTACTAGCCAAATGAGCACACTGACAATTATGTTCTTCTGGCGATTATCAAGAGAATAACTGATGTGAGTTATCTGCCATCATATTTCTTTGAACTTTGAACATCACAGAAAATCAGCAAACAATTAAAAAATAAGATAAATCCAAATTCGACAAATTCTGATTGTTTAGATCGTGAAGCTCCTTCGTTGCCCCTAATAACATTATAAGAAAATCATACCAAGCAGAGAGACAAAATGTCCCCAAAAAATCTAAATAAAAGTACTCATTTCTGACAAATTATTTTAAGTACTCATAACTCCAAAAGTCATAATACAGATTGTAAAAACTTTGGTTAAGTCCAACAAAAAATCATTTGCTGCAATTTGAAATGAACAGTTGAAGATCACTTGTCATTATCTTCAAATATAATTTTAAAATGTATTTGTTTCAATTCAATGTTGAAGAAAAACTATTTTTCTCCTGCCAACGTTTCGAATTCCATTAAATTATTCATCAGGTAAATAAGAATTTTTGTTGGAAAATCGAAAATTTTCAATGGGAGAGATAGAGAAGCGTAATGCTAACGTAAACAATCTCATGATCTACAATGTGGTTATATATAATGCAGCAAATGTGGCAGATCGAACACATTTCGATAGAAGAAAGGTTAGGGGGATTTTCAATCTACTGGAGTTTGAGGCAAACGAGAAGGACATAAGGAAAGTTAATCGTGAGTGTTATACAAAAACTAGCAACAAATCGTCCTCTAAATGAAAATAACTAGTCTCCTGTTCTAGTTATTGGGTTTATTAGATCCAGATATTCAAACAAGGACTTCTTTATATTCGGTGACTAACAGATACTACTTGGATGAACGATAAGTTGGATGCTATAGACCAAGTTCTAGTCATATTACAGCTCAAAGCGATGCTTCCTTCTATCTATATCAGTATATTAACATCCCAAATTCTATATATGTATTCTTAGATCTTTTGTTCCCAAATGTGGATTTTTTTACAGTAAATCAGGCATATGATATCGTCTGAATGTTTTTTGGGGGTATCGGAGTTATCTGTTCAATACATCATGAATCATATACATTCGATTTGAATCTGTGCACTAATGCTGATAGTAATCTGGATGATCGAGAATATATGATATAGAAAATGCAGATTATATAGAACTCAATGATTTTTTAGCACCGATAAGTTGGTCAAATTATCTAGATCTGAGTAACATCGATGTTGTTGCTAAAAACTTTTACCCTATTATCAATATGGTCATAGCTCTATTTGTCCAACTTAAATTCTAAAATACATCATTTCCCACAAAGTTAAATGCATATTTTACACTTTTAGTTATCCGTAAGTAATGCTAATCTACAAGACAACATGAAACTTTTATTTTCATTAAGAGTTGACAGCAATCAGAGAAAGATACAAGATTGTTTCCAATTTGTTTAGTTTTATTTTTAAGTTACTCAATGGTTTGATAATACCGGAGATTTTTATTGAAATTAATTAATTTTAGTGTTTTATCTAGAATTCTCAGAAACCATAAGCTTTTCATAATGAGTCATCATTCGAGTAACCAGGGTCAACACTCACCAATTGAACGAACATTGAAGGATATTAATGATATTGATGTTTTGCAAGAATCAAGAAATCTATGATGGAAGTACCTGTTGAGTATAATATTCACCTTTTTGATTTGTCAGTTATATGTGAACTTACATTAAATACCTTTTTTTACATTTTTGCAATATTTTATAGATTTTTGTTTTTTTTTCAATTGTACATCACCCAACAGAAATCCATTTACAGGGTGGGAAAATTACAAACAAATTCAAGATAAGTATAAACAAAAAAAGTTGACATATGTAAAATGATAAAAAAAGAGAATTAAAATAATATCAAAATAAAAAAATCAGTGGAGCAATGCTTCAAGAAATGATGTCACACCTATCATTGTTGTCATTGTACCTATTTGTTACAAATTCTGAATAAGGTTGAATTTTTATGTACATTTATTCTAGGTGCTTCGAAATAAAAAAGATTGTATTGCCTTGAATTGACTCTGGGAACATGAAAATTTAGCATACTTGAAATGGTATTACAGCCGATATGATCATGGAGCACCTTATAAAAATCTGAGCCAATATCTTCCTCCTATGTCCAAGACAAGTAAGTTTATATCTCTCTAATAACGCAGTATTAGATATTCCTATAGCAGGGTAAGTACCATCTTTCTTGAAAGAGAATTATTTGATAGCGTCAATGGAATCGTTCAAGACTATTTATATGAACGTTATAGTTCGATGACAGATGCATACTAGGTTTTATACTAGACATAAGAATTATACAAGAGGAGCAGTGTATTCGTTTAAGTCACGAGTATTTCTGACAATGAAACCAAGGCCCCAGAACATTCATTAGTGATTTTATTTATGTGGGTTGAAAAATATAATTTATCATCGAAGGGTGATACCAAGGTCAAATACAGAATTGGATCGAGGAAGCCAATCTTTGCCAATTGAGTGCAATTCAGTTTCCGTGTAAATGTTACAACTGAGCACTCATAATGTAATGGCATTATCATTCATGAAGTTTATTGTTTAGTATAATTAAGAGAAAGTGGTC
Source organism: Gonioctena quinquepunctata (assembly GCA_018342105.1). Taxonomy (NCBI): domain Eukaryota; kingdom Metazoa; phylum Arthropoda; class Insecta; order Coleoptera; family Chrysomelidae; genus Gonioctena; species Gonioctena quinquepunctata. The sequence goes on from JAFIRS010000251.1 coordinate 779,505, forward strand.
TCAAAACAGAACCTTGTGGGAGCGGTTTTCCAGATAGGATATGAAAGAAGTATTTGAGTTCTCTGAGAAACCGAAAGCATTCAATTTACTGAGTAATATATCTTTTTACAGAAGCAGGTTATATGCACTCGAATGATTTTTGTTGATAAATATACATTGTAAAGAAAAAATATATTTACTGTCGTAGGCGAATCGGCCTTTATGCTATAGTGCATAAAAAATACTTTTATTTGCAATTCTCAAACGTTTTCGGTGGAACGACCATCTTCAGTGGAAATTCTGAAAAGTGAAGAGGTTATAGGAAATATTATATTAGATGCAGATTCTGTGATTCAAAAAATAAATTGTGTGAAGCTGTTGAAATTGAAATTACTCACTTCAGAGTTTATACAAAGTAACTGTAGGAGATGAACTTATTTTATGAAACATTATATTTGTAGAAAATTATGATCTAATCCCGACATGTCAAGATTGCAACGAAGAAAACGTGAATCTAGAAACATGAACTTGCAATTTTTTTATTTCAATGAGATGTTGAAAAGTAATGTCAAACGTTTCGCGAGGACGGAGGCACAGTCATGAATCCAAAAAGCAGGTATTTTATCAGGTCCCATTGTATTTTTCGGCTTGATTTTTTTCAGAACTTCAAAAATTTCACTTTCAGAAAATTCAAAATAATCAAAGCATCATCCGACAAGTGGATAGTAGTGTTGTTTCGAATGGTTTGACCAGGTATATCGAAGAAATTTTAGAAAATGCTATCCAAATTCATTTGCAATGCGTACGGGATCATTATTTTTGATACCATGATAGACAGGGAAGACGAGTGTTTCTTTTTTTAATGAATTTCAAGAATTTGTTTTGTTGCTGTTCGATATTTCGGTTATATAGTTGATAGTTGATTTCAATTTCGGACTCCACTTCTGATCGTTTGGAATTCAATTAATGCAAGCTGCTTTTGTGATCTTTTGTGTCTGCTCCAAGCTTTGCGCTTTATTTTAAGTTTTATTATTATAGTCGTGTTATATAGGCCTCAACTTGTGGCACAACAGAATCAATAATTCCATTCAGCTTGTGATAAAACATATTGAATCCTTCATTTAAATCAGATCCATTCTTCATAAAATCCTAAACAGTATCAGCATTTTTTTGTAGAGTTCAGGAATATTTGCTTTCTTGTACTTATAATAGAAGGAGTAAGCTTTATTTTCATTACTACGACTCTTTCCGATTAACTCATGAGTAATAAGGTGGGAGGGATGATGATAGTCTTCACGAATTCATATTTCAGGAGCTGACTCAAAAGTACATGTTAAGTATGCTAGATTGTAGATTGTAGGGGGGTCGATATGGCTCTTCAGCCTCTCCGTACCTCGACCTGTAAGGTCTTTTGTACATCATCCTTCTTCTATTCAAGACCCGGGATTCCGAGACTCCTTGCGAAGCATATCAGTTTCCTGGTAGCTAAGTTCCTGATGTCTGAGAGCGTTAGTGAAACCCCTTCGAGGAATTTGAGCCTTTTGCAGAAAAGCGCTTGGCAGTCGCAAAGCAGGTGTTCTGCAGTTTCAGCGAAGTTCTCGCAGCAATGGCACAGTTCCCTGTCTGATCTATCCATTTTTTTGAGGTGATACCTCAGAGGACAATGTCAAGTGAGCAGTCCCGTTACCAGTTTCGAGTCTTGTCCAACACGAGAAGCTGCTCAGCTTTCTTTGGCGATGGGCTCAGAAGCCTTTTCGCTGGTCTTCGCCTGAGAACCTCATTTCAGTGGGTTTTGATTTGGTCAGCCTCCCAGCGCCAAAACTCTTCGTTGATGTGGGCTTTGGGAAGACCACAAAAAGGTTTCGGGCTAGAAACTTGAGTATTTGCGCCTTCCTTGGCGAGATTGTCCGCTTCTTCATTGCCTTTGATTTCCTTGTGACCTGGCACCCACATCAGAGAAACCTGATTGATTGTTCGTAGCCAGTTGCCTTAGGGAGAGTTTGCAGTCCCAAGTCAGTCTAGACTCACAAGTGTGTGACTTTAGAGCCTTTAGTGCTGATTGGCTGTCTGATAGGGTATATATATATTTGGCCCCATGAAGTCTCCTTCAAGGCATTCTTGGGCGCAAACTTCTATAGCATGGGTTTCTGCTTGAAAAATTGTTGGGACTTTGCCTAGGGATTTTGAGAGCCTAAAATAATGACCCGTTACTCCCACTCCAGCCCTTCCGTCCATTTTGGAACCATGAACCATTTCTAGTTGAGGCCCGTTCGTTGTGAATATATGGTGGTTGTTTATAACCACTTCATAATTCACTTCAAAGTCGTGCCAATCTGGCATAATATCTAATGGCTTGTACCTGGATTCTAGGGGAACGTTTTCCAGAATTTTCAGATGTCCAATCAGATTATGTTTGCTTAAACCAGATCTAAAATATTAGGTAATACAATTGTATTGATCTAGTTCGATTCACTTGAATTGAAGTCACCACTAAATAGTATTGTTGTTAAAAATGAAGTCATTTTTTGTAATATCTAACAGATGTAGACCAATAGCCCGCGTGGCTTCAGCCGGGAAGTAGTTGTTTTCTGTTAGATATTACAAAAAATAAATTTTAATAATTTTTTGTCCTAGATTTTTCAATTTTCAGAAAAATATTTCTATTCAATGTTCAATTGAGACTGTTTCCCTTTTCAAGATGTGCAATACCTCCATACACATATTGACGTAACAGTTGGTCAAATCACTGGGAACTTATAAATTGCAACTGTAATGTATATATATATAAAAGTGTGAAATGCACAAAGTTATAGATGTGACACCTATAATTTGTGGGGTGAAGCTTAGACCTAATGAAGTGGAATTCAATGACACGGAATTTCGTGCAACATTGATAGGTCACCAACAGATGTCAGTATAGGCCAATCCACGACACCAAAAGTCGTACATCTAGTGCGTTTAGAGTAACGCAAAACAAATAATTAAAGAAAGAGAGATTTGTCTCGATTCCAAGAAACCACCATACGCCTACAGCTGTTTCATGGTTTCACAATCATCAGGACGGCTTGTGGTCTTTCTCGAATACGCACCAAATATCTCAGTGTGCTAATACCTATCGGCAAGAATAAAAAGGTGAAATGCACAAAATTATAGATGTGACACCTATAATTTGTAGGGTGAAGCTTAGACCTTTTATATATATATATATATATATATATATATATATATAATTAAATTGACGCGTAGTACGAGTTGATTTGCATTGAATCAATTTCTTCAACAGTGTAATAAAATGAAATCCATACACCAGGAACTGAAAACACTACATATAAACAAATAAAAAACCCACACTCTCTTTTTATTACATTAGTATACATATTTTTATAAACAAATATTCCATAGTTTTTTATGATGTTTTCCTCAAAAAAACAAATGAAAGTTCGTTGACAAAGAAATATTAACTAGAATGATTTTATTGTTTTCCCATTGTTCTTGCTACAAATTTTCTTTATTCACACTCATGAAATTCCAACTCGAATTATGATGATTCATTCCGTACTCGAATATTCTATTATGTTTTGTTTGGCAGGATATCACCTTGAATACATACATGAAAATTAAAGAGCACGCAAGATTAATGTGTGGGTACGTATCGTATCGAAAAAAACCAATGCTTGATTCCTCACGTTACCACATACATTGTGAGTCTTCTGGAGATCCAGTAGTGTGGATAATAACAGGTATGAATACGTCAAGATCGCTTGTTTAGATCTTGAACGTTCTATTAGTGTGTCAGTGGACAAAGGAAAGACGGATTTAGCTGCGATGCTCTCCAGAATTAGTCCAAATGACTCAGTTACTTTGTACGATATAAAGGAGTACTGTATACGAGGGTAAATTAATGAATTGAGGAAAGATGTGTTTCGTTTTTGCACGGTTTTATTTACCTTGGAACTTCTGTTATGTGGTCGAATCTTACCAAAGATTTTTCTTTTATTCCCATCAAAAATATTATGTTAAAATTTCGTATGAGTATTAATCACTCGGTATGTGACAAAAATTTGCGACATGTCCGATTATAGTATTTTTCTGTTACGAAAAAAATGGCCTCACAAATGGAAAAGGCCCTAACTCAACAGGGTCTTTTCTCAATATCTATCAGATGTAGTTCAATGTCAAGCGTGGCTTTAGCCGAGGAAGTAGTCGTTTTCTGTTAGATATTACAAAAAATAACTTCATTATTGTCGTGGATTTTTCAATTTTCAGAAAAATCATTCTATTCAATTTTCATTTGAGAATTTTTCCCTTTTCTGATAATCTTGTTAACGCTTGTATATCGTACAAAAGAGGCAAATAAAAATCATGGTGTTATGCTAAAAAGTTATACAGCTTTGAGCTTTCAAATCGACTCTTGAAGTTGTCAGCATTATATCTTGTAGAAAGAGTACAGTATGTAGTTTATAAGGGAGGAGAATCTAGGGATTTCTTCACAAGATCTGGTGTACCTCAAGGATCTAATCTTGGACCTCTATTCGTTTCACTACTAATAGATGATCTGCCAGAGGTAATACAGAACTCGCAATGTGCATTATTCGCAGACGATTTTAAATTATTCAAGGAAGTCACAAATCAAGAAGATGCGTTTCTACTACAAAAAGATCTAAATACAACTTACGAGTGGTCCTTATCAAATCACCTAACATTTAATGTTGAGAAATGCCTCAGTATGTCGATTACTGGGGAAAAACAAAGGAACAATCTCAATATAAAATAAATAACAAAACAAAAAAAAAAGCAGAATATGAAAATTTAGGAGTTACGCTAGACGAAAAACTCAGTTTTGAGCGACATATGAACAACATTGTAAACATATCATATAAAATAATAATAATATAAAATGCCTTATTGTTAGGAATTCATTTAGATTTACAAATATATCCACATTCGTAAAACTTTATAATGCATTTATCCGTAGTCTATTGGAATATGCTGGAATAATATGGTCTTGAAGTAAGCTAGGTAAGTATTTTGGAAGTAATCAAAAATTAAGTGGGTACTTATTAGTAGATTATTCAGTTCATAAAAATGAAATTAAGAAAATCCAGAAAAAATTCTTAAGATTTTTATATTATAAGAAACATGATGAATATATTTTCAATCTCCACTATCACTTCCTGAATTTAGAATTTAGGAGAAAAATGGCTATTGCTGTATTTTTGTAAAGTTATTGCATAATGAAGTAGATAATCCCTACTTGTTCTCACGAATTAGTCTGAACTGCAATAAATATTTTAATAATAGTACAAAGAATATATTTTTTCCTCCTAAACCACGAACAAACCTAGGTTTAAATTCTCCTCTATACAAAATGTGTTCTCTTGCAAAATGTTCAAGGGATATAGATTATCTTGAATGTAATGTAAAAACATACAATAAAACAATTGAAATCGAAAAGTTTTTCCTAGAAACTCATAAGTATTATACCTAAGAGGAAATATAAATGTAAAAGCACAATTTGTCATTTTCAACAAAAATTTCAACAAAAGTGTCATGTGTCTCATCTTATAAATTAGGCCTTATGGAGTTATTTCAGTTTTAGTCATTGTATTATTTCAAGAATGGTTATTCAGTTTATAGTATTGTAATCGAACATTCGAAGTACCTGTTCTGTAGATTATTTAATACATAATAAATCTCTTATTTATCTGTTGACATCTATACTCTTTTTTGTATCTCTCACAAAATGAAATAAAGATTATTAGGTATTTAGAATACACGGAAAATTTTTGTTTTGGTTTTACTTATTCAAACTTTTATCAAAAACTATCTTCTGTCAATGTTCAATATTATCAAGGAACGATAGCATTCAACAGAAATAATTGAATTTTAATATATCTTAAATCAAAAATATTATGTGAAATACATATAAGTATCTTGAATACCTATTACGATAGTATTGTTTGTTTGCTTATTTTTCGTGACTACCTGAAGAGCAAATAAACTAGGGACTTAGTGCACCAAATTATATTTTCATGAACGGAAAAATATTTCATTGGATTGCATTTCAGAAAAAAAAACATTACATTAAAATAGTTCTCTATACACTATTGTCGTTTCGGAAACTTCATCTGTTCCCGTTCATAAAACTCATGAAGATATAATCAAATCAGTTCAAGTTTTGAAGGAGATTTTTCAGATGATAGAAATTAATAATACAAGAATAAAAAAGTATTTGAAGTATGTTTTAATCAAAAAAATATTTTAAATACATCTATTATTTCTGTGGTACTAGATAATCAAATACTATTCTTGTGTTATTATACTATTGTGTGTTATAAACCAAGTGCATTTATGTTCTATTTCCAATTGAGAATGTTTCCCTTTTCAACATGAATACCCCACAAAACAGACAATGGAAGTATAACTTTAGTCGCAGATGATTCCACATTTGATTTTATGTTCATATTTCCAAACAAATCAAGTGCATTTATTTTTGAATGCTGTATGTTCAGATCAACAGTTAATTTTGATATACCACGTTTATATCTTGAACTACAAATACCTAGGTATCAATAAGCTTGATTTGTGCTAAAACTCCTAGAAAATAGAAACATATTTCGAAAATCTCCTCATCGTGTTTGGCCAAGAACAGTGGCCCAAAACTTTGAAGAAACACTTTTTCGTGATTTTATTAATATCAATTTAATATGCGCCGTAGAATCACTGGAAGTCTCAATTATGTTCTATTCAGAATAATCCAGTGAGAATAATTTTTTCCAATATTTGGCAATGAGTGTTTTCGTTCATGAATTCTTTTTAATCTTCTAACGGTCTTTTGTGCAGTTTTGGAAAAGTTTAATTTCTGCAATATCGCATATATATATATATATATATATATATATATATATATATATAATAACTATGAATTTGAAATAAACTTTGTAGAAAGGATATTCCTTGAGGTTGCAGTCAAAATAATGGCCTATGAGAAAAAGAAAAACTCTTTCTTATTTAGTCAAGCTTTCGAAAATGTTTATTTTCATTATCAAGACAAGCTGTGGAGAAAAAAGAAAACACAATTGTGAAATACGATTTTAAACAAATCTATAGAACTTACTAAGGTGAGGTTAAGTGAAGACAGCGAACTAATCATCATTTCGTGATTGAGGAACTTTTCAAAATCATATCACTATGACCCACTACTAGTAATATATATAAAAATTAAACAATGGCACTCGCACATATTGTTTTAGATACTTAATTTAAACACTTTAAAATTTGAACAGGCACAATAATTACCACATGGTTTATTTCAAATTCATAGTTATTTTCAACTAGTCCAGTCACGAGACTACCCTTCTTCAACACTATATATATATATATATATATATATATATATATATATATATATATATACCGGGTGATTCTCCAAGGTGGCTCATTTTTTTATTATTGAAGACAGAAAAATTAAATGTAGGGGTTGTGTTTTATAGTTCAATTTACATTTTTTGACATATTTTCTTGCTTTGCCGTACTCCCGGTTTGACCGGAAATGACCCAAACTTTCGATTTTTAAATGGGACATCCTATATATTTTTACTTATTTCGATCACTTGTCAATATTTGACAAATAAAGTCATTTTCATTCGAATTTTCATTTTTCGATCTAGAATGCCATGGATCGTGTAGATCGCATCAAGTAACATGGGAAAAATACGACTTTGAGAATTATTTAAAAGTCGCAAATTAGTCCATTAAGGTTCTGAATTTTCAAAATGACCTCCTCCTTGATCACGGCAAAGTTCAACTTTTTCAATGTTGCGCTTACCACATTGATTAGCTGTTCCGCAGTGATGTTCTGGAATGCCACCCTTACTTCATACTACAGTTCTTCACGAGTAGCTGATGCTGTGTTACACCCTGATTTTTAATTGTTTCCAGAGAAAAAAATCTAGCAGAGTAAGATCTGGTGATCTAGAATATGAAAAAGAAATAATACATTATGAAAAAATATGACAACTTAAGAATGGCACTGAATAGGTCCATAAGTGCCAATCTACTTTTCTGGGAAGGTGTCATTCAGATGTTCTCTTACGACTTGGGAATTGCGAGGTGGCGCTCCATCTTGTTAAAAATAGATATCAACTTGGTTAGCCAGTGGCAAATTTTCAATGAAATCATTAATTTGATGCCTCAGGAACTGCAGATATCTTTCCGCAGTAAGTTGTCCGTCGAAAATTATTGGCCTCAAAAGTTTTCCTCCGATAATACCCATCCAGCAATTGAAACCAAATAGCTCTTGAATAAAAGTGACTTTATTTGTCAAATATTGACAAGTGAGGTGTTGTTGGATTCAGAATGTCATTCTCGATCGAAATAAGTAAAAATATATAGGATGTCCCATTTAAAAATCGAAAGTTGGCCTAATTTCCGGTCAATCCGGAAGTACGGCAAAGCAAGTAAATATGTCAAAAAATGTAAATTGAACTATAATACACAACCCCCCAATTTCGTTTTTCTATCTTCAATAATAAAAAAGTTATAGGGGTGAGCCACCTTAGAGAATCACCCGGTATATATATATATATATATATATATATATATATATATAAATATGTTTCTTTTCATTCAATTGAATAAAGTCATATTTATCAAAAATGATATGAATATATTTCAACGTAAACACATTGTGCACCTTTTCGCGCAATCACTTTCGCTGTTCAACTTTCTTCGGTTCGAAAGTAGAACGACAACGATTTTAATGTCTTATCATCGTGCAGAAGATATCTGGACTTGTTTGTGCTTGGAACGGAAATTTTGGTTCATAAATCCAAAAAATTTCCGTTTCCTTGAATAGTTCAAGATTTATAAATATTTCGTATACTTGAATTGATAATATATATTAGAGAGCAAGAGCGATATCACGTTCAAAACAAATAAATGTTATTCCGCTTTATAGCTTTTGTTGAAAAATACTGAATCCTGAACCCTCAAAAAGTTTGTTTTTCTTTTCATTAGAATTACTGACGACTGAATCCAATAGTCACCTCATCTGAGATAACCTTATAACTATTTTGATTTTCTTTGAAGATATGAATAGAATGTTAATATATATGTGGAATCGTCCACTATTGAAAGATACACTTTAATCACGTAGAAGCGTGAAGAATATTTTTGTCGAAAAAAATAATCGAACATCAAGGGAATTTTATGTCATTCTTATTTGAAAATATAATTTGCCTCATTAATGTATGAGTTTTCAAACTGGGACTAGGTGAAAAATCAGTCTACTCACTGAATATTATATTTAGCGTTGATATATTGCAGGCAAATTATTTTTTTCTGCTTGATATTACCATACAATTTTTTGCTCTACAAAAAATATTTCTCCGTAAATCTATCTAAAACAAGCTGCTCCATCAGACGTTGTCCTGTCCAAATTTCAATATTCCCTAATTGTTTTGCATGAAAACTTTTGTCCGCGTAGAATTTGTTTTTTCCTATGTTCTTTGTGTTGTTCCATCCAGGTTATGCCTGTGACTCTGCCCGCTTCCCGTTTTCCCGAATTCCTGTTATCCCGTTATTCATTTATTTCGTTTTCCCGTTATGCCGTTATTCCGTTTTCCCGCTATCATGTTATCCCATTATTCTGTTTCCCGTAATCCTACTCTCCCGTTATTGATAACGCGAAAATACTTAAAATGTCTATGTATACCAATTTTCATGGCGATCGGTTGAACGATATAGAAATTGATGCGCTGCAGCGCCGTCTAGCGGCGAGTTAAAGTAAAATGGGTAGCATAAAAATCTGTGTGTATGGTTCATACAAAAATTATGATTTTTGCAGTTTGTACGAATTTTCCGACTTTCCTTTGTAATTATCCCGATTCGTTTTTTCCTGAAAACTTTTCCAGGACCACAACGAATAAAACAAAAAAGAATTACGCATATCGTTCGAGTCGTGAGTTATGGTCTTGAGTTCATACAAAAATCCCATAAAAAAGGCATTTCCCGAATTTTCCAATTTTTCGGGCAACTTCTGTCTATTACGAACATTTGGAAAAAAATGCCAAATCGGTCCGGCCGTTCTCGAGTTTTGCGCTTAGCAACACAATTTGACATTCATTTTTATTATAAAGAGTGGGCCATTGAAAACGAAACAGTAGGTCGACAGAACCGAATTATATAAAAACGCTCGGACATGTTAACTACATTTTTGAAGGGGACAACGTTCGCGATGAAATTCACCCGGAATACATTCCGTCCCTCGACGCTGTGGCCGCCACCCCTAAATTTTTAAATGGCAACATATGGCAAGTAATACCTCATTTGAAAGGTATTTTTCTTTCTTAATATCGAACAACAAAAATAAATTAATTCTATCGATTCGTTTTCGAGATATAGGAACTTGAAGTTGGGAAATAACTTTTTATTCACTTATAAAAACAATATCTGATAAAGCAACTGTCGCAATAATTATTATTGACAATGAACCAAATGTTCAAACTGTCCACCACCCATTTCCATACAATAGTACAAGTTCTGTTCAGAACGAGACCTCACATTTCGTAGCATTTCCGGCGTTATTCGACGGCATTCCTCAATAATTCTCCTTCGTAAATCTTCCAGAGATTCTGGTTCGGTTGCAAAGATTTTATTTTTCAAGTGACCCCACAGGTAAAACTCGAGAGGGGTTCAATCTGGAGATCTGGCTGTCCATTCTATATAACCTCTTCTTACAATCCAACTTCCAGGAAACATTCTATCCAAAAACAGGTTGTGCATAATGTGGAGGTGCCCCGTCTTGTTGAAATATCAAGTGGTCTTCATGGTAACGATCGTCATTTTCAATGATGTCTACTAATTGTGGATGAACAAATTCATTCAATAATTCCAAAAGCGGATGTTGGAAAGGAAATTCTCATCAGCATCTCTTCTCGTAGTCATAATTCCACAAAATTCCTGTCGCCTATCAAAATCATCTTCATTCAATTGGTGTACCATATGTATTTTGTAGGGGTGGAATTTATGATGTTTCAGGATTCGGCGGATACTGGTTCTACTGATATTGGTAACACTAGCCAATTTCCTTGTGCTCAATGTTGGGTCTGCATGAACTTGTCCTAAAAGTGCAACTTCAACAGCTTAATTTCTCAACGGAAATTCACGTTCTGGGTCTCATTTCTTGTTAGCTACTGATCCAGTTTGACGAAATTTTTGCAATAATTCTAGAACGTATTTTCTTGCAACAAGTTTATCTGGATGCGTTTCATTGAACAAATTAGCTGTACGGTTACCGCACTCATCATTCTTAAAAAAATGGTTATTATTTCAACTCTTTCTGCGATCGTATACACCATTATTGCGGAAAGATATTCAGCAGCTTTAGTCAAGTAATTCACTCTAATGTCGTTCAATCAAAGATCAGTTTAACACTGATAGACGTCCAAAATTGCGATTTGGCGAAAAAAATTATCTCATACATCTTTTTGTTGTACTCGCATTTGAGTCGAATTCGAAGAAACGTCTTTTTATCGATTCTTAAGAACCTTAAAATTCTTTCGATCAAGTAAATGAGGATGAAATAAAAATTTGAAACGGAATTGCATGTTATTTGTTGGTAAACAGTTAGATCATTTAACTCCTTGACAATGATAATTATCTTTAATCAGTTGTATTGTTATATGTTATTTTTATTGATTGAGTGAATAAGAAGTGATTTCCCAAATTCAAGTTCCTATATCTCGAAAACGAATTGATAGAATTAATTTATTTTTGTTGTTTGATATTGAGGAGGAAAATACCTTTCAAATGAGGTAGCACTTGCCATATGTTGCCATTTAAAAATTTAGGGGTGGCGGTCACAGCTCAGAGGGATGGAATGTATTTCGGATGAATTCCATCGCGAACGCTGTCCCCCTCGAAAATGTAGTTAACGTGTCCGAGCGTTTTTATATAATTCGGTTCTGCCGACCTACTGTTTCGTTTTCAATGGCCCACTCTTTATAATAAAAATGAATGTCAAATTGTGTTGCTAAGCGCAAAACTCGAGAACGGCCGGACCGATTTGGCATTTTTTTCCAAATGTTCGTAATAGACAGAAGTTGCCCGAAAACAGAGCCGCTGTTTCGTTTTCAATGGCCCACTCTGTATAGATATTTCCTTTTCTACGCAATCTTCTTCTGTTCGATCCAAGAGAGAGTATTTAGATTTGCTGTTCGGGGCTTGGGGGCTAGGAGCCTTTCCACTGCGACCTTTCTAGATATATTGTGTGTGCCTTCATGTTGCTAGAGTTCATCTTCCAGTCTGGTCCTTGTCAGTAGACTCCACAGGTGGGACTTTAGGTCTTCCATGTACTTGGAGGTTGTGGTTTTTCCTCTCCCAGCGTTGTGAACCTCAGCCTTGCTTCCAGACTGGCAGAGTACGCGCACTGAGGTTTCCTCGTATTCCTGTCAGAACCTACATATGATTTCCTCTACAAGTCTGGCGTTGTTCATGTGTTTTCGAGTCTCTGGTGCCCTGTTATGAGGCCAAATATGATCCTAGTTGTCCTTCTAATCTGTCTTGGTGATGAATGTTTGCGTTGCTTTTTCAATAAACTCTTTCGCCTGTATCTTTCCTGGCGTCTTGTCCCACCATTCCTGTGATTTGTTTTCCATCAATGTTTGCATGATAATTTTCAGCAGAGTTTTCGATTTTCCACAAAACGGTTCAGGGTTGTATAGAGCATGTACTATTCTTTCTCAGGCTAGGGAGCCGGCCTCTTCCTGGCCCTCGTAACCTGAGTGTCTTGAAATTCACGCAAGAGTAAAGGTACGTTTCCATTCTGACATGTCCCAGGCACATGTTGTTTTTCTTTATACTCTTTCCAATTCTCGGCAGTATCTGCCACATTTTTAAGACACAGAGGTTTGGAGTGCAACACTACAATTTAGTTGTAGTCCTACAATAAATCAAAAGAAGTGTTTTCCAGAATTTCTCGAGTGATTTGTCGGTTAAGAGCGACTATGACAACTTAGCTACTTCTGCTTTGTGGTGGTGGATGGGGCCTACTATGAACTACGAAAACGACGGACATGGTGGATAAGAAGTTTTATACTCAAAAAGCATTCGGAAGGAACCTATAAGTCGTTGATGGGAGACTTAGAATGACTGCAAATGATTTTGAATCTTTACTAAACACTTTAGGGCTAGCATTTGCGAAAGCCTTGAAATGTCAAGAACCAATTACTCCTGGTGGCAACAGCGTGTATAGACTGAGGGCCACTGCGTATGCGCGCGTCCTGGGGACAAGTGGCAACCTATTTCCATTGTCCGTTGCACAAGTTGCGGCACATATTGTGTCTCACAGTCGCCTGGCACATTTTTGTCGCCGGCACTTGTGAAGACTGTTTCCATTTTAACAAATTTCAGCACATGTCGCGGGACAAATTTTTAGTTATGGAAACGAGGCTTAAGTCTGTTTTGACCACATAACTCATATAACTAGAAGGTCATTTTGTTTTATGACTATCCAAAACTAAAATATCATAAATCAACTTCCACTTCAGTAACTCTTCTTCATTTCCATATCATACGTCCATTTTCAGCTTGCAGTTTATCGATCAATATAATGGTTCAAATTGATATTTTTCGACACAAATTCCATTGTAATTAATGTCCTGATATAAATTCGAGAGCTACAATTTTTGCAATACCCGTGTACGTCCAAAGCTAGCAATAACATTTCACTCAAACCCACCCTGTCAAGGCAGCGGTTCTACTGCGCATGCTCATGTGTGTACGATCAGGTGAAGAAGGGCACGTTCATAAAGAACAGCATTGGCCTTCTAGATCTATGAGTTCTTTAGTTCTATGGCTCTTGTGGGGAACCTGGGCAGTCCCAAACTAGTTATGAATTTGCTTGCATTGAACTGATTGCTTCTAGGTCAGCTTGGCTGTAGGAGTAAATGGCAATAGTCTTTTTCTTGAACTGTTGCCCTAATAACTCTTACGCGCAGTGGTATATTGCAGACATTTCTGCCTGCAATACCGTTCCATGTTTACCCAAACTCTTGTCTTCAAGTTTGGGCATGTGTATTCCTGCTCTTGCATCTTCTTCGGTTTTTGAGCCATCTGTGTAACAGGCAAATTTGGCATTAATTGGAGATCCAACTTTTCATGCCAGTCTGTTTTGAAATATTTTTCAAAGCTACTTGAAAAACACTTTGTATAGCTTGTAGTAGTCCTTTCCGTGCATTCTGTTCATGGGAGCCTGTCCTTTCGCCAGTCTACTGGTAGTTGACTTGGCTTCGCCTAGTTTCGAAATGGCAGCTGTTGGATGATTGAAAAAACATTCTCAATCTTTCATTTTCATACCATCATCAACAAACATGGTCGTTTGATAGAGCTACATGAGTTCCACAACTTTTATTCGGATAGTTTTTCTCTATAAATAACCATTCGTGTGAGTTTTTTTCTACCTTATATGCTCCTTTCATTTAAGGTTCATTCGTTCGTATCAGTCAGGTACTATTTGAGTTTTTCTTTTGCCGACAAACAAAACATCAATGTATTTTAACATTTGTCCAATTCAAACTATATAAATAAATATATTTTTTTCTTTCAAGTGATATTAGATTGAACCCAAGTAAGTACTGTCCATAACCTTGTTTGATTGTTATGCTTTTTCTTTTGATTTGAGTTATTTTGATTACATATAAATATTTGAAAGCATTTGGAAGATTTATACGCAAAGAGAAATTATGTTTTTGTTTGCAATGAAAATTTTTCATTTTACAAACTTTTATTTAACTTCACATTTGCATGTATGTATGTTTAGTTCAAATCTAGTTGTCCGTTAACGTGAAATTTGGCAGGTGTTCATAATTCCGGTGGCAATGTATTATGGAATTTTTGTTGGAAAAAAAAAAAAAATGTTGGCTTCAATATGGCGGACGAGTTTTGTGATTATAGCTCGATTCCAATAAAAATTGGTATATGGGGGTTTCATAATTTTTTTTGTGAAATTGTGGAATTTAAGATGGTGACGTGTTTTGTTATTATGGCCCGATTCCATTCAAAATTGATATGTGGGTTTTGTTGGGGTCGAAGATTATAATTTTTTTGTCAGAATTCAATAACATGGCGGATTTCATGAATAACTAATAAGAATTGAATAAAAATTATTAAAAAATAATTAATACATATGTTGCCATTTTTATTTTTAGGGGTGGCGGTCACAGCACCAAGGGATGAACGGTATTGCATGAGCCTTCCAGCACTTTTATACTCAAAACTGTTAGTTTGGGTCATAATATTTTTTTTTGAATACTACAGCATTGTCAGACACAATCAGACTCCCTATACCAACTTCAAACGTTGTTAAAGATTTATTGATAAATAATGGAATAAAGATGTATAACATGCTTCTTACAAACCTTAAAAATACTCTAAATGATCTTCTAATTGCGAAACCTTATTATGATTTGGAAGAATTTTATAATGATTTTTTAACCAAAATGATTTATGCATTATTTTCGTGATTTTAAAAATAGTTCATTGATATTTTTAAATTGTATATAATTGTTAAGGCTGTACAACAAATGTAAGATTTTATAACATTTTGAATTCCATGGGGGATTTTAGTTATTAATCTTATGTGTGTGTGTTTATGTGTCGAAATTCATCGTCTTATTTTATATATATCTTGGAGATTATTAGTCTGAATCCGGATACATTTTTTCATTTTTTTTAATTTAATTTCTGATGTTTGCAAGTATATATGGCCTAAGATATTTTTTAAGTTACTTGAAATAATATTCCTTTGTGTCTAATGCAGGGAATTCAGTGCGAAATTTAGTTTCCGGTGTAAATAAAGGGGTCCCCAAGTAACAACTACTCATTTAGCCAAGCAGTTTGAAAAAAAACAAAATTCCGGCCTCCTGTTTCCATATATCAAGCGTCAACAAGAATTCTGAACGTTTTGAATTTTTTGTTTGAACTGGTTGGTTAAATTTGGAGTTCTCATATTCGAAATTTGACGAAACCAGAGTTTCGCAGAGAATTGATCTCAACTTTATGGAATTATCTGTTACGGTTTCCTTCGTGAATTTAATCGAAGGGTTAATTGCATTAAAGTTAAAAACTTCTCTAATTGTTTTTCCATTTCCACAAAGCACAGTAAATTGTCGTCCACATTTTCTATATACTATTAAAAAAAACAACTGTTTTTTTTTCTCCTAAGTTGTCCATAAATATTTCGGTAAATAATGATCATATGGGATAACTCACTATTGTTCTTTTATTAGAACAATAAACATTCTTGTTGAACTGGAAATTACTTTGATTTTTACTCAACTCTTGACTGAAAAGCATTGTTTTGCTTACTGATTTGAAATATTACACGTTAAAAAGAAAGGTTGTAAGCTTGACCTTCTAGAAAGTTTGAAAATAAAAAAGTACAAAAAATACAATATTTGCATAATGACCAGTATAATTTGTTGAATTTTTCTCATTGGAGAACAGTAAATTGATATAATCCCTGCCAATTTAATCCCTGTTCTATTTGATCATTTGCTGCTTATTTACATGGAACGTCGTGATTGTATGAATTAGTATTATCTCAACCTGAAGAAACTATTGTATAGCGAAACACATGCCGTGGTTTTGTAAACCCACTGTAGTGAAAGACATTAAAGGATTGTATTTTGTTTACTTTAAGAAAGAATGGGTTTTTTTTAATCGTTTTCACTTGGGCTGCGTATAATTTTCTTATAATGTTTGAAGCATGACATTGAAGTTTGTTCAAAGAAGTTTTTTTTGTAATTCATGCAGTTTTAATCATTCAAACAATGTATTTTACGCTATATCCTGAAATCACGGATGTGTATTCATATTCAATAATTATTTCTATCATTATAGAATAATTACACGTGACGATAATCATTCAGATTATTATGATATATCGAGTGAGCTACTGAATAATAACCACCATTAATAAAAATGAAAATTAGTTTATCGAAAATTGCTGAGGCACGTTAATTTCAATTATTTTTTAGAAATCATATAAAAACCTGGTTATTCCAGAAATAAGCTGAGATTCTCATCCATAGTAGTGTCTCTGCATGAAAAATACTCTTTGGGCGATCCCCTTAAATTTTATTTGATCACTTCAATATTCTCCAGAATTATGACTTAATAAATTTGAAAAATGAATTTATAATAGAAATGAACTCATTTGACCCGAATCTTCAAGGAATGCTCAATATCGAATTGGATATTTATTCTCATACAGGAAAAAACCTCATTACACGTAATTTCAAAACATCTTTCATCCTTTCAGAATCAATAACAGTGTTTCTGGGCCATGCTTCAAGAAAATATGAGGTAAAATGCTTCAAAAAATATAAGGATTAAACTTGATGTACAGGGTGTCCCGAAACTATGGTACCAAATTAAAACAAAAGATTCCCTTCGAAAAATAACTAAGAATTTCCTGATATGTTTTTCTCAAATGTTGTTCGTTGCAGAGAATATGCAGAATTGAAAGTATTGTTTATTCATAACTTCCACAGTTTTGAAAACTTTTCAATTACATTTTTAAGAATGTTTCTGTTCAATAAGTGCTTTATTTCGAAAAAAAACACATTTTTCGTTGCCACCAGTGGCGTTCAAGAAGGGTAAATTTTCTCCCTTATTTTTTACGCCAGTGGTGAAATCAGTAGAAATTATTCATTTTTCAAATTCCTCATTCAATTTTGAGTAAGAAATGTATACTGGTTTGAATCCGTAAAAACCAACCGTTTTCAAGTTAATCGCGCTTTTATGAATACCAACATACTAGTAATGAAAAAATTCTTCGGCTGAAGTGAATTTTATAATCCTAATTACTGGTTCATATTACAACTGAATATTCTACCAAAAAAATTAATGACACTTTCACATGCATTTTTTCACACCGCTGCTTTCTTGCAGAGGTACAAGGTGTTGAAACGGGAAAATAACTGACATGTTTTCTCATAACTATCATAGATTTGAAAAAAATTCAATCAAATTTGTAGATTTGTTTTCCTTCAATGGGTGATATTTTGAAAAAAAAACAGATGTCACAGTGGCCTACAAGAAAAGTGTCATGGCAATTCTTTAAAAATAGAATCTATTTATTGAACCATTTTTTCCAAATCCTTTTATCTCATAAACTGTTCGAAGTGTCCACCATTGTTTTGGATACAAGCTCCAACCTTTTTGAAGAAATTGAATTTGAGTTTTCTTAGAACATTTTCATTTAGCTGCATCCTTTCCATGTTTTCCTCAATTCTCTCTCGCAACTGGGTCTTGAATGAACTTTCTCTTTTAATTCTCCCAAAACATGAAAATCTAGTGGATTCAAATCTGAACTTCGGGTAGGCCAACTAAGAGGTGCATCTGTGCCCCCTCACTGGCAGTGTGTAATGGGAAGGTGCACCATCATGCATAAACCATAATTGTTGTAGATCTTGTAAATGATATCTTCCAAAAATTCTGGAAGATTTTTGTTCAGGAATTCGAGATATCTATGTCCATTAAGTGCTCCTTCGATTTCAAAGAATCCCAATAGGTTATCGGCTACTACTCCACACCAAATATTTTAAATGAATATTGGAAATGGTGTTTCATGTGGGTTCTCTTCTGCATATACGTTTTTGTTTCGCTGATTGAAAATACATTTCCTGGTGTAAATTTTGTTTCATTCGTAATATTCGTTAATGAATCTAGCATCATTTTCATGTTTCTCGATAACCCGATTACAGAACTCTAATCTTTTTCGGTGATCACCAGCACGAAGTTCTTGTACTCTGACCAAATGAAATGAATGAAGTTGCTGTTCCTTACAAATCCGTTGAATACATGATTTGGGTAAATTTTCTGAGACGTTGAATATCCAAGGCAGATACCGTAAACAAAATGCATATCTGCAAGCTCACTAAAAAAACATTTTGCATTCTTCTGAGGAACTGTATTTATTACTTTGTCCAAAAAAAAACACAAAAATGTTGTCCATCTTCGATGACAAGTAGGTACCTATTTGATTCAAATCCTTTTTCATAAAATATCACTGCAATGACAGATGCCAACTTGATTACCGTACATAATCATCTGGATCACCTCATTGCGGATAGTGTGCATTGCAAAATTAAATTGAAATAAATAGTGATGTAAACAATTTTCTACTTCAATTGGATATCATTTTGGAATATGTTTCTGTATATCAAATGGTTTTGTTGTACTTTTATCTTCTCAATCGGGTCCTTTCAATAAGCACTTAGAGAATAAGTTCGACACAATCTTCTTATTACACATTTCCATAGGAGAAATGTTTACATTATTCTAATATTATGGTGAATGAGTTGGAAAAAAATGAACCACAAAAGTGCATTTCTGTTTGAAATAATTGGGTGGGAATTCAATGCAGAATCTGTTTTATGAATGATAATACAATACAATAACAAAATCGTAAACATTTTGTATTTATTATCAAAATTAATTTTTGGAAGGGTTATACACTTTTTACTTCAAGAACCTCACACAGCTTCCCTAATGGCGATTAACTGGATAAATGATCTGGATATCAATGTCTACCTCATATCTGCCCTAAGTTTTTTATAATCCATTTATCTGTTTGGACTACGTATGATTCATATTTTATATTTTTTATATTATTTTTTATATTCGTTGTACACGTTACTCCCAATGTTTTATTGTATCTATGTTTGTTATGTGCTTCGCATACGAAATATATATATACTGAAAATTTGTCTCGTTGGATGTGAGGTGAGAAAAGAAACTATGGTTCTCTTCTACACATCACTGTGACAACTTATTTCTTTTCAAAATCAAGCACCCATTGAAGGAATGCATACCTTCAAATTTAATTGTTCTTTTTTCAAAACTATGAAAGTTACGAGAAAAATGCCTTTTAATTTTCCAGTTTTCACACCTTGTACCTCTGCAAGAAAGTAGCTTCTTGAAAAATGCATGTGGAAGTGTCATTCATTTGTTTGTCCAGTTGTAATTTGAACCAGTAATTAGGATTGTAAAATTCACTAGTATGTTTGTATTCATAATAGCGCAATTATCTTGAGAACGGTTGGTTTTTCCGGATTCAAATCGGTATACATTTTTTACTTAAAATTGAATGAAAAATGCGAAAAATGAATAATTTTTCTGATTTCACCAGTGGCGTAAAAAATAAGGGAGAAAAGGGACCATGATACCCTTCTTGTACGCCACTGGGGGCAACTGAAAATGTGTTTTTTTTTTTAATTTAGCACTTATTGTACAAAAACATTCTCTCCAATGTAATCGAAAAATGCTCAAAACTCTGGAAGTTATGAATAAAAAATACTTTCAATTTCTCATATTCAACACCCTGTATCTCTGCAACGAACGACATTTCAGAAAAAAGATATAGGAAAAGTCGTATTTATTTCTCGATGGGAATCTTCCGTTTCAATTTGGCACCATAGTTTCGGAAAACCCTGTATATAATTTTATCTTATTGCAATACATTTCCAGTTGCCAAAAATTGAGGACAGGAACTCCCTAAGATGATAATTGCATAGTGAATATCCTTCAAGCATGCATGAAAAAGTAGGTTGTGTTTAGTAAACAACTAATTGATAAAACTCCTGTTTTTTTCTCTGAATAAATAAGCACATATTGATTTGAGCGTTCAAACTGATATGATATAACGAGGTATGTATAAGTAGTGACGCAGTCTATATTTCATACCAACCCGGAAAAAAACTACTCAAAGGAACAACATTCACGTCCACCATAACTTTAATTATATATTTATTATTCATTAGGAGTGACTGTCTGTTTACTGCTTACGTATTTGGTATTTTATTGGGGAATAAATATTTCAAATTTTGACAACCAAAATGAGTGGAATACCTGATTATATGTAAATAACTGCCGCTTTGTATTCTCGTCGAAACGGAACGGGATGAAAGGAGTTGAAAATATATTTATTGGTTTGCGTTCAGTCCAAAACCTTGAACACTAAAAAACACTATAAACAAAGAAGTAACAGATTTAAGTCTTAGCATATCGATTTTGCTGAAAGTCGTCGGTTTATTTTTTTGATAGGGGATTTGTATAATTGAAAAACTTCACCTTGACTATCGTGGACAGAACGCTCCCAAAACTTTTATGAACTCAAAGGAAACTCATATTGTTTCAATAGAGGAGAATTAATAATTATTTGAAATTTTTCAAGAATTATGTAAAATAGGAATAACATAATTTTACTAAAGCGTATAAGAGTTACCAAATTTGTTTATTCCAAGACTGAATTGTCACTTCAGAGCGGAAGTTGTCGACACAGAGTAACATGTCTATATGACAATTTTTCTTCTCAGCTAATTCATGCATATGGAATGTGGGAGTAAGATTTTGGTGTTTATTACAATTTCGCAAACCATTTGATATCGCATTACATCCAAATCTCATCCAACATCTTCGAAAATGACATAAAAAAATTTATTTGAAAGAATGAAAGAAATAATTGAAAAGTACAAATAATAAGTACAAATAAGTAAAAATAGTACAGATATATGTTGCGACACAAAATTATTTGATTCATTGTCAAATAAACTGAAGAAACCACAAGCCTACCTAAGGTTGTATGTGGTGTGTTAAATAAATAAATAAATAAATAAAGCATTTATTGCCCAACAGAAACCATTTACAAGGCAATTGAATATTATAGATAAGTATTTACAAGAAAGTATTAGTATCTAACAAAACATACAAGGAAATTGACGGGGAACAGTGCAAAGAATAAACATAAGGTATGAAACACAAAATAGTACATGCATGGTTTAATCCTAAATCACTATAAGTATGCTCGAGATTTATTATTTAATTCCGACTTCCTGCAGTTAAACATATCACATATATTTGATAGCTTATTTGCATTACAACACATTACATTGATCGGAGCTTTAGACATAATATTTCTTTGAGCTCTTTTACACTTGAAGGTGGTATTTGACCTAGACTCCAATCTCGGCACATGGAAATCAATTTGAGATAATAGTGCTGGTGAGTTCACTTTACCTATTGATAGCTTGTGCAAAAACATAATGGATGCTTGATGTCTGCGTTTTTCTAAAGATATGAAATCAAATCTATGTAGCAAGTTCGTATAATCACATCCTCTTGAAGGATATGATCCATCGACCTTGAAGCACAGAAACTTTAAGAATTTTTTCTGTACTTTCTCGATTGTAGTTGAAGATTGTACATAAATAGGATTCCATATTAATGATCCATATTCCAGCTTCGATCTTACCAGACTGAAGAAAAGAGATGAGAGTGCAGAAATATCATTAAAGCTTCTACAATTTCTGAAAATGAAACCGTATATGCGATATGCTGATTTAGTAATCTCATTTATGTGAGAGTTGAATGTGAGCTGATTGTCAAAGTACACTCCTAAGTCCCTGATATTATTAACATGTTCTAGAATTGTAGTATTAATTGAGTATGGATAATTGACAATATTTGATTTTCTGGTGGAAGTCAGTACTTTACATTTTGAGATATTGAGGAAAAGATGGTTTTTCAAACACCAATCATATAAGTAATTGATTTGTTCCTGTAGAATTAAGCAATCGTCCAAATTAGAAATAGTAACATATAATTTCAGATCATCCGCAAACATTAGTTTGTTGCACTCAAGCGACTCACAAAGATCATTGATAAATATCAAAAACAACAGTGGCCCCAGGTTGGATCCCTGAGGGACTCCACTGGTTGCAATGAAGTTATTTGAGGAATATCCATCGAGAGAGACAAACTGCACTCTGTTTTTCAAGTAAGATTTCTAAAGGTCCAAAAAATATTATTAAATCCTAGACCAGTAATTTTCTTCAATAGTATTTCGTGATTGATTTTGTCAAAGGCCTTGGAGAAATCAGTATAAACCACATCAACCTGCCCTCTTTGGTCAAATGATTCACATAAGTATTGACTTAAAATGGATAGATTACTAATTGTGGATCTTGAGTTCATGAATCCATGTTGAGATTCAGAGATGATGTGTTTGGTTGCAGGATAAATGCGATTACATAATATGATCTCCAAGACCTTTGCAGGGTTATTTAAGATCGAAATTGGTCTATAATTGTTAACAATAGCGCGGTCTTGAGACTTATGTACTGGACAAATTTTCGAAATTTTCCATATATCTGGAAAAACCTGAGGTGAATTTATTTTTTAGTTTTCTACCAGCATTAATAATTTCGATTTCGGTTATTGGTTCAGAGCTGATATCTACTGAGTTATATTTGTCATTGAGTTGTAGGTTTATCAAATCTGGTTCCGCCATTGTATATACACTTTCAAAATATTTGCCAAAAGCATTTGATATCTCTTGAGGATTATCGAAAGATTCATCACAGTAAGACATTTTGGCTGGAATTCTAGAGGTCTTATTTTTGTTATGAATAAAAGACCAGAACGATTTAGGTTCATTTTTCAATTGTATCTGGACATTTAGAAGATAATCTTCATATGCTTCTTTAATTTTATCTTTAACAAAATTTCCGGAAACTGCCAAACTCATGGAAATAAGCAATATCTCCTGTTTTTTTGTATTTTTTATGTAGTTTCGCTTTTTGTTTGATTTGGCTTATAATTTCACTTGTGTACCATACGTGATATTGATGTTTATAATTTTTGTAAATTGGTACATGCCTATCTAGGATTTCATAGAATTTACTGTAGAAGCATTCAACAGCCATGTTTGCATCAGTTAAACCATCTAGAAAATCCCAGTTAGTGTGTAAGAATTCATTGTACAATGTAAGATAGTTTGCTTTTTTGAAATTATAAGTTTTAATTGAGCTAGAGTTATTCTGTTTAATACAAATTTTATTAAGAATGATGGATAAAGATGGGTGATACAAGTCTTCTTTAACTGAGGTTGAGTATTCCCGTGTTACAGTACACGACATATTACTCGTTACCAAGTCCAACAATTTATTATAGTGATTGGGAATATTATTGAGTTGCCGCAGATCAAGAAAAGTTAAAAAGTTTGTGATGGTGCAGGTTTGTCTATCTCCTGGATCATTATTCATTTCAATTCAATTAAAATCACCTAAGAATAATACCCTTTTAGAATGCAATACTTCATATCTTTCCAATGATTCAAAAAAGTAATTAAATTCGTCAAATGACAGAAATGGGGGAAGGTATATAACTTCAACATAGAAAACACAATGAGGTGAATAGCATTTACAGACTAGGAGATCGATTCCGGGGAAGTCTTCATCAATTTGAGGAGTATTGATAGCCTCTGACTTTATAGTAATGTCAACAGCGAGTAGTACACCTCCACCAGTTGATAGATTTAACCGGTTTAACTTACGATCTTTTCTATAAACCTCATAAGTTGGGAGGACCAGTTCACACGAATTTACTTCAGGTTTAAGCCACGTCTCACTAATAGCAATCATGTTGTATTCACAATCACTCACATTTGGTGTAAATATATTGTAACGTAAATAAACTTAACTTGGTTTTTGCTAATTTATTTCACACTTAAATCTACAACTTAATTTATATTACGCCACTGTATAGCTCGATCGTATGGGCTCGTTCAGACTGTCCACTCCCTCTTGAGGGCTGTCTATTTATCTCCGATACAGCATTCTCGATGTTTCCAATTCTGGCGGTTGGTGCCCAACATGTTCCAGTTATTTCCAATATCGACCGTTGTTATCATGCCGCGGCGTGACTGGATTGTTCTCGAATATCTCCGGGGATGACCTCATCGTTGTCGATGGCAACGCGTGAGGCGACAGGTCCGGCCTAGGTTCGTTACATTGCCCCCTTCTTAAAGACATTTCGTCCCGAAATTTCATCCTTGGAGTGTGACGATATCTGCATGACTCCCCATATCTGCACCGTGAAGTTCGATGGAAGTAACACTCCACGGTCTTCATGATCGGTCGTGGAAGAGGGTTACAGCAAACCAAAATCTTGACGCCGCTGGATCTGAATATCGCCTCCAGCATACTTCTTATGACTCTCCAGTCCAACCCATCAATACCACAGGACAATTTTGGAATTGCTAAATCCACCAGATTCTGGTTCACCATAGTATCTCTTAGTTTGGTGAGACTCTTCCAGACATCTTCATAGGACGGTTTATCTTGGGAATGCCTCTTGGTAACTAGGTAGTAGATGTTTCTCTGGCCTTTCTTCAACTGTAGCACCCCACCAACTTCTGGATTCTGCTCCCGCAGTGTTTGGAGTTGACCAAATTTCTTGGAGAACACTACGGCGATGCCCATGGACATTCGAAGATCTTCTGCCACACAGTGCGCTAGTGCGTAGTCAGCAGGCACCTCGAAAAGGTCTCGTGACTCCTCTCTAGTAACCCCATGTAGAACTTTCTGCCCGTTTGAATACAAGGACATAAACTTCTCGAACGTCATATCATCCTCCGGTGGCTTGAGGGTGCGAACTTGGTCATGGTTTCTAGCGTAAGGGGCCAACCTGTTGAAATGGACGACCCTTGGTTTCCCTCGGGGTGGCTTATGGATTCGGTACACAAGGTCGTTTATCCTTTTCACGATTTTATACGGGCCTTCCCACGAGTTCCGCAACTTTGGTGATAGTCCACGACGACGTTTGGGGTTGTACAGCCAAACCAGGTCATCAACCTTAAATCCTCCAGCGTCGGCCTTGATGTCATAGGTCTTCTTCATTTTATCGCTGGCACTCTGGATGTTCAACCGGACTCGTTCGTGGATGTCGTCCATTCTCTGCCGAAGTTTGCTGACGTAGTCCTCTCCCGCAGTGTCTTGTCCTGGCGGTATCCCAAACTTCAGGTCACAAGGCAGTCGCAGTTCTCGGCCCATTATAATACTAGCAGGAGTTTGACCGGTTGACTCGTGTACTGCGGATCGATAGGCCATCAGGAACAAATGAAGATACTGGTTCCAGTCTCTTTGATGGTCAGAGACAACCTTGGACAAGTGGCGGTTGATCGTCCTGTTCATCCGTTCCACCATTCCATCGGACTGCGGATGTAGGGCCGTGGTTCTTGTCTTGCGGATGTTCAGCAGTAGACATATTTCTTGGAAAAGGTTGGATTCGAAATTTCTGCCTTGATCCGAGTGCAGCTCCATTGGAATACCGAATCGACATATCCACTCTTTCACCAAGACGTCGGCGACGGTGATGGCTTCCTGGTTGGGCAGGGCATAGGCTCCCGCCCACTTACTGAAGTAGTCCATTGCCACAAGGATGTATTTATTCCCGTGGTCGAATACGGGAAACGGGCCGGCGATGTCAATGGCGATTCTCTCGAACGGGCTGCCTACGTTGTACTGACGCATCGGGGCCTTGGGTCGTATTCGAGGTCCATTGCTAGCAGCGCATACAGCGCACTTTCTGCACCAGTCCTGGACGTCAGCTTGACAATTGGTCCAGTAAAACCGTTGCCTCACTTTCTGCAGGGTCTTCGTCACTCCCAGATGTCCTCCAGCGACTCCATCATGGATTTCCCGCAGCACTTCCTCTCTTCTGTTCCTGGGAACAATTATTTGGCGTCTGTCTTCCCCCCCAATATCGGCCTCCAGCACACGTTTCAGGATCCCATTGTCCAGAATAAGAGAGTTCCATTGTGCCCAATAGGATTAACAGCCGGCGAGTAACCTGCGACTTCCTGCCATGATGGTCTTCGATTGCCCTTCTTCCAGCTGACAACTAAGCCAAGGTCGGGGTCTTTCTCTTGGTCTTTCTGGATCTTGCTGTCATTCCAGTTGTCATCCATTGCCGCGGTTCTACAAAGTGTTGCTTCTTTCTCTTCTGCTCGTCGGCAATGTGAGCAATCATCTGGACATGGTCTTCGCGACAAGGCATCTGCATTCTTATGGCTACTCTCGATCCAACGTGCTACTTGACCCTCAGGATTTTTGAACTGTAAGAGCCATTTGAGAGCTGCATGGTCAGTTCTCAACAGGAATCTTCTTCCATACACGTACTTGTAGAAGTGCTCCACTCCCTTTACAACAGCTAACAGCTCTCGCCTGGTGACACAGTAATTGCGCTCTGGTTTGCTAAGCGTCTTGCTGAAATAACCAATGACCTTCTCCTGTCCCTCCTGGATCTGAGATAGGACAGCTCCAAGTCCCACGTTGCTGGCGTCCGTATCCAAAATGAATTTCCCTTTGGGTAGGGGATAGCTCAGTACAGGTGCGTTGATCAAAGCTCCTTTCAGCTTTCTGAATGAGTCTTGACATTCTTCGGACCACTGGAACTTTGTTTGGCCCTCCGTGAGCCTGGTCAGTGGTTTAGCGATGTTGGCGAATTCCAGCACATATCGGCGATAGTATGTGCATAAACCAAGGAAACTTCGAAGTTGGTGAATGTCTTTTGGGATGGGCCAATCCTTAACAGCTTTGATCTGAAACTGAACGATGAGAAAACCCAGAATATTGTGATATCCTCAAACACCAGAGTTACTCTAGGAGACAGTGTTAATTTTCTAGGTATTCTTATTGATGCTAGACTTAGTTGGTCCAGCCATATTGAAGCGACTACTCGTAAGCTGTCTAGTGTTTTATTTGTTCTTAGACAGTTGAGGAATGCTGTAGGTTTGATGACACTGAAAATAGCATATCATTCACTATTCCACTCAGTTATTTCATATGGAGTTTTGATTTGGGGCATTCCACAAACTCAATCACAATTTTCAGATGTCAGAAAAGCCATGAGAATCATGGCAAACGTAGGATATAGGAACATTGTCGTCCCTTTTTATTCAATTTGAAATCATGCCACTTCCCTACATTATATATTTATGTTGTGTTGTTGGAGATTCACAAGAATATTGAGATGTTTCCGAAACACTCCACAATCATGATTATTCAACAAGATCCGCATGTTTATTGAATAATACAAGACATAGGTTAGCCGTTAGTCAAAAACTCGCTAAATTTGAATTTATACAACTGTCTCCATCCTTCAGTTAAATCTTTGATTTCAGAAATTTCAAAAATAATATCAAGAGATATCTTCAACCACTGTTTCTACACAATCGAAGAATATTGCTGTAGCTGGTCAATTCATAGTTCTTGAAAAATGATTCTGTGATAAAGCCTGTTCTCATGTTTGTTGACTTTTTTATATTCATATTTTATTTTATTCCCAATCATGTGACACTGTGATCATTTCAAGAAATTTTGTTATGCCAGTTTTATTTATAAAATTGATAACTTTTATCTAGAGACGTTGTTGCTCATTTTAAGTGTTTGACATAGTATCTATAGTATATATGACTTGCCATAAATGTATTTTGTATATAAAGTGGTCAAATAAATTACTCTACTCTACTCTACTCTACTCTTCTGGTCATCCACTGCTACTCCTTCCCCAGAGACAACGTGGCCGAGGTATCGTACTTCTTTTTGGAACAGATGGCATTTCTTAGGGCTCAGCTTCAATCCGGAGTTCCTCAGTCGCAGGAATACTTCCTCCAAGTTTTTCACGTGGTCCTCGAACGATCTGCCGACCACAATTATGTCGTCGAGATACACTAGACACGTGTTCCATGAGAGTCCCTTCAGCACTGTCTCCATCAATCTTTCGAATGTGGCGGGAGCATTACAGAGCCCGAATGGCATAACGGTGAACTGCCACAATCCTGAGCCGATGGTAAAAGCAGTCTTTTCTCGATCTTCCTGAGCCAGTTCTACTTGCCAATATCCACTCTTCAGATCAAGGGTCGAGAAAATCGTGGAACCAGCCAACGTGTCTAGGGTGTCATCTATTCTCGGGAGAGGGTAACTGTCCTTCTTCGTGACATTATTAAGTTGGCGATAGTCTACACAAAAGCGTGTCGATCCATCCTTTTTCTTCACCAGTACGACTGGAGAGGACCAGGGACTGTCAGATGGTTCGATAACTCCTTCTTTTCCCATATCGCTGACTATTTTGTCAGCCTCTTCCTTCTTGGCAAGAGGAAGTCTTCTTGCTGATTGCCGGATCGGCCGAGCACCTCCAGTATCAATTTTGTGCTGGACCACATTAGTTCGACCCCCTTTTCCTTGTCCGGTATCGAAGATGTCTTGGTACTTTTTGACTAAATCTCTTAGTTTGGGCTGTTGAGCTGGTTTTATGTCTTTGGAAGAGATGGCAACTAATTTTTCTAGTTCTGTGGGCAAGTTGTTGGGTTGGCTAATCGTACCTCGTACACTCCGGATCACTGAGGAAACTGACGAGCAGTGCCCCAATATTGTTCCTTTCTTCAAGGTCACTGGAAAATAATTGACATTCATGACCCCTACCGGCACAAATTTGTCAGCACGCAACAAGGTCTTCCCTAGTGCAATCCCTCGTCCAATTTTCTCATCATGAAGTTTGGGCTCGAACATCACCACGTCTCCACTGCTCGCACTCCCGTCCAGGCGAGCCTCCAGGACGGTTTCAGCCCTCTCAGGTACGCTTACATCTTCAGCCAACAGCACACGGATCAACTCCTCACTTCTCCCATGAAGCACCAGCTCTTCTCCGTTGACACGTAGGACGCCGTCTTTGAAATCCAATTCAAACCCTCTCGAATTCATGATGTCCATTCCGATGATTGCATCGTCTTCGATGTCCGCTACAAGTGCCTGATGTTTCACTTTAGTGCTGCCCAAAATTATTTCAATCGGTAGCTCGCCATATACAGTAGCTGGCTCCCCTGTTGCTGTGCGTAGCTTCCAAGTTGTCGGTTCAATCCGTTCCGGTGTTCTGGCAAAGGAAGGCCCGAGAATTGTCCTAGTCGCACCTGTATCTAGCAGCATGGTGCAAGGCTCGTTATTGATGAGACCGTCTACGAAGACACCTTTGTTCTGTCGTTGAAGGATAGCGACATATGCGTTGTTAACCGGGGCTTGCCGGACGCATGCCGACGATTGCCCCTTCTCGTCGACCTTCTTTAGTTTTCCTGCATCGGAGTCGATGAATGTTGGACATTTGCTACGCACATGTCCAATTTTGTCACAATTCCAGCATCTTACCTGTCTTTTCTCAGGCAACACTTCCTTAATCACTTTTCTTATGGCAGCTTCCAAGTTAGCAGGCTCCTGTGAGTCTTCATCAATCATTCGAACTTTATTTTGGCTTTCGCAGCATTGTTTCGCTGCTTCGAATTCCAAAGCGCGTGCCAGTGCGTCTACGAGATGTGTTGGACGAGCTAATATCAACGCTTGTCTGGTTTCTTGGTCACGGAGTCCATCCAAGAATGCCTGAACCGCTAATCGCTCCATTACATTTTCCGGTATGGCTGGATATGCGAGGCGAACCAAGCGTGCAATGTCAGTTTCAAATTCTTGTAAGGATTCGCCCGATTTTTGGCAGCGATTTTTCAGCTGGGAGTGGTATACGTGTTCCAAATGGGCGTGGCCATATCGTAATTCTAGATGTTTAATCAGCTGATCATAGTCCTCCTGTTCTTGGGCGGTGAGAGTTTGTAGAATATTTGTCGCTTCACCACGTAATGCAAGTGTCAGTGCTACAGCTCTTTCCCCTGCATTCCATCCGTTTGCTTTGGCCGCTGCTTCAAACTGCCGGCGGTAATTTGCCCATGGAGTTTTTCTGTCGAACTGAGGCGGCTTCATGGAAAGCTTCCCTATTTCTGAAATGACCTTGACATCTTTTATACCCTCTTGAACTTTATCCAAGTTCAAACTCAAGTCCAGCATTGCATTTTCGTTAACCATCTCTGTGGAGGGCGCACTATTAATTCGTTTTTCCAGCTTACTGATCGTTTCCTTTATTTTGTCCATTTCTGCCTCGACCCCATCTTTGATTTTATCTACCTCCGTGTTCATTTGCTCCCTAATTTTATCTATCTCTGTCTCAACGGTTCCCATTCTTTCTTCTAGAAAATTAGCCACACCACACAATTCTTTTTTTAGGCCTTCTGTGTTTTCCAGGAACTTCTCTTCCAGGCTTCTTGCATTTTCTTCCAGGCTTCTTGAATTTTCTAGAAGCTTCTCTTCCAGATTTCTAGAATTTTCTTGAAGCTTCTCTTCCAGATTTCTAGAATTTTCTTCAAGCTTCTCTTCCAGATTTCTAGCATTTTCTTCCAAGCTTCTTTAATTTTCTAGAAGTTTCTCTTCCAGATTTCTAGAATTTTTTTCAAGCTTCTCTTCCAGATTTCTAGCATTTTCTTCCAAGCTTCTTGAATTTTCTAGAAGCTTCTCTTCCAGATTTCTAGAATTTTCTTCCAAAGTCCTCGAATTTTGTTGCAGCTTTCCTTTCAAGGATTCTATTATCGGACTCAAATCACCTCCGGGAACTTCAAATAAAAATGTTTCGGGGTCCTCACCTTCTTGTATAAGTCCTTCTGCAAGTCTTTCCTGGAGTACTTGCTTTTTACCCGTTGTTTCCAGTTCCCTTTCCTCAAATTCCTGTTTCAATTCCGCTACCTTCAAGTCCGCAAGGCGCACTTTTCTTGAACACATTTTGTCTTTGTCTTTGTCTGTTTCACACGAAAAGTTTATCAGTTTGTTAAAAATTCACTTCGCGAATTCTTTTCCACGGGCCACCAGTCTATTGTCTGTTTCACGCGAAGAGTGTATCAGTTTATATTCCCACGCACAATTGTCCACTTCGCGAAAACCGGGCCACTGTCTATTTTCTGTTTCACGCGAACAGTGTATCAGTTTATATTCTCACGCACAATTGTCCACTTCGCGAAAACCGGGCCACTGTCTATTTTGGGCGTACAAAAAGGTCTATCAATTTATTTTTCTGACTATCCACTCCACGATCACTTGTTTATTTTCAAAATCTCGCTTCCGACACCAATTCTAACGTAAATAAACTTAACTTGGTTTTTGCTAATTTATTTCACACTTAAATCTACAACTTAATTTATATTACGCCACTGTATAGCTCGATCGTATGGGCTCGTTCAGACTGTCCACTCCCTCTTGAGGGCTGTCTATTTATCTCCGATACAGCATTCTCGATGTTTCCAATTCTGGCGGTTGGTGCCCAACATGTTCCAGTTATTTCCAATATCGACCGTTGTTATCATGCCGCGGCGTGACTGGATTGTTCTCGAATATCTCCGGGGATGACCTCATCGTTGTCGATGGCAACGCGTGAGGCGACAGGTCCGGCCTAGGTTCGTTACAATATCTACTTTGCTGTTAAGACCTCTAACATTTTGGTAGTAGATGTGTTAACAATGTATTCAGTAAAAAAATAAGGAAGGTGTTCGTATAACAATTTAAAATAATATTAACATAGTACTATGCACAGTAGTTAAAATAGTATTAGATTTAGGGCAGCATTACATTTTATTACATGTTGACATAATAATATATCAAATAACATATGAGTAACGGAATACATGCATATATATTCAAATAAAATTACTTTCCCAATTTTATAGTTTGCGCTCTGAGGGATTGTCGTTAACCATTCTTTGATCTTGAACATGAATTGATTTGTTGAATTGTTCCTTATTTCATTGGTAGTTCATTGAATAGTTTAGGGCCTAGATATGTAAAACATTTTTGTCCAATGGTTTTTTCGGCTCTCGGGATAACAGCGCAGTTGATTTTATATCTAGTGAGGTGACAATGTTCTATGAGTTTCCAGTTTTTCTTGTCCTTGTATTGTTTGATAATTAGAGTTTTGGCATATAGTTGATGTAAGTTGAGAATCCTGGTTTCATCGTATAGTCTTTGTGTTGTGTGAGTTTTTGGTTTTTTGTACATACTGTTCAATATACCTTTTTGAATTTTGTTTGTAGGTTATTTAGCCGGGTATTTGATGTGGCACCCCAAGCTATAATCCGTTAGTAAGGTGTGACTCTACTAACGAGTGGTAAATCATTTTTAAGTATTTAACGTGGAGATGATCATGCCAGGAAGATGGATAGGAAACAACGGTCCTATTGAATGGACCTCACTCTCCTTGATTATTCAATATGGGGTTTCATCAAGGACGAAGTGTTCGGTTCAAATTTTGAGAATGTGTAGGAGTTGAAAGCTTCAAAAGACAAGCATGCATGGCTTTAACTCCCCGAATGCTTCGAAATTGCCACAAACATACCATTTTTAGAGCGAAAATGAGTTTGAGGAATGATTGGCGTCAATTTGAACACCTTATCAGACGTCGGTAGCGATGACTTACACAATGTGTACTTGCGATATCAATTGTTGTTATTTGTTATTTTTTTAGTTTTTGTCTCAATTTCAAATAGTTTCGAATTTAATGTGTAATTCAAGTGCCAAATCAGTAGAAAATAAATATTGGAACTTTCATTGTTCAGACCTTGATGATGGGATTCATTGGCAGAAATGTAGAAACAAAAACCAGGTGAGATATATATCTGAGCTTGGTAAGTTAAGAACTACTTAAATTCATGAAAAAAAAATACAGGTCAGTATTTGAAAAAATCGAGTTGAGGGTGACCCCCGAAGAACGAAACGTCGTATTGAAAATCAAAGCACAGCATATTGAAGCCAATTCAAAACAGAGAAGAAAGTTTTCGAACACATTTCCATATTCCTAAAATATAGAGGCGCCAGCGCAAAGAAAAGAAAACGGCCATTTTGGTTTTTTCCGTATATTTTGAAAACGGTTCGTGATATTTTTGATTTGGAAACATCGTTTCATTGACCGTTTTCGAGATGCCGATAGTGGTACGATATAAAGAATACGGACTGACTGTTTATTTCATTCAAATATTCACGAACTTGTCAGAAATAATGAGTGGCTCCATCCCATTGGAATATTATTGGCATATCGAAGTCCAATGGATTCGCTTCTACTACTCCATCAATGAGATACGTTTTGCAGCATATAATTGTCCAGTTAAATTGCCATCTATGAATATGAGACCAATTATATAGTTGAACCTAAAATGCCTGCCTACACATTCAAATATTAACAGGATGTTCATTAAATCAGATGTGGAATCATATACGACTGAAAAATAAACTCAATTCACTATCTTCCATCTTATGGGGTTTTCATGTTGAAATGTTAGATAAGTATCTGAATTTGTAAATCAAATATCTAAGTTTTTTATCACAAAGTCGATCTGGATGTCCCATTTCAGGTGAGAGTCTATAAAAATTCCTAAATATTCAATAACATGACCCGACTTAACTATCACTTGTTCGTTGTTGGCGCTTTTGAATTGTAATTCTCTGAATGGTGGCATATTATTTCTACTATACTGTATGTATATAATTTTTTTGAAATTTATCGTGAGTAGTTTATTGCTGAAATAATTAATGATGTGTTTGAAATCTTCCTCCACGATGTCCTTGAGTTGAAGCCAGTTTGGTCCTTGGTAAAAAATAGCAGTGTCATCCGCAAAGCTCACTATGGTACCTTTGATTTCCTGTTCGGAGAGAGATCATCGATAAAAAGGTTAAATAGTAATGGACCTAGCACAGTTCCTTGGGGTACTCCGATTTTTACTGGTTTCTTAATACTCAGGACATTGTTGATATTTACGCAGGGTTTCCTATTGTTCAGGTAACTCTTGAAGAGTCCTTCTGAATCCTTTGTTTTCCAGGATTGTGAGAAGTTGGATGTGATCCACCGTGTCGAATGCTTCTGCCAAATTAGTAAAGACGCATAGTGATGGTTGTTTTTTATCGATCGAGTTGTTAATCATTTCTGATTTTTTTTTCTTTCTTTATTTAATGTCGTCTTATTTCTGCTACCAAGGCTAAACACCGACGCCGGTGAGCACACTCCTCCCAACCGGAAGTTTTGCCGATCCTCTGTTGTTTCAGAGGTAGGGTTCTTTAACGAGCTCAACATCTATGAACTCGGGACCTCCATCTTAACGTCCCCTCCGAAGGATGGCATATCTATCGTCTTATCTCGTGCTCATTGATAAGACGCCTGCAGCTGCGAATATGCTACTACGCTACAGTTGTTAGGACATTTAAAATCATTCCTGTTAACTCGACAATTGCATCTGACGTGGATGGATGAATGATAACACTAGTTTACAGTACATCTGTGTTGCCGGGATATTTTGTGATTTTGCTGACTACATATGATATGCTAATTTCAAATATATAAGTAGACTTTTTTATCAGCTCTAGTTTTTGAGTTTTAAAATATCTACGTTCTAAAATAAAAAAATTCATTGAAATAATCATTGAGAACTAAAAAATGTGTGGACTGAGAATACAATATCCTTCTATTAGCTTTGTACTGTGAGCAATAGGTACCCCAGCGTATTCATTTCCGTAATGTAACAGAATGCATTTTAGGCTAAGTTTTGAGCATTCAATGAATAAATGCCATTCACTTGGTTGTTAGTATCTGAACAAAAAGCAATATTGTCGTCTTCGGAAAAATAACTCCGTAATTCTTTTTCTCTCTCACGATAAAAAATAATTTTAGTGCCTGGAGAAAGCAAATTTTTGTTTTCTAGTCTTGATGCCAACAATTCTGAAGCTTGTTTAGAAAGATTCAAATCTCTTACAAGATCATCCAACTCATGTTGTGAAAAGCATTTTCAAAATCAGTATATTTTTCTGATTGGTTTGGTCCTTTATTCTCTTGTACTAAGGGGTTCAAATATATTTTCACGCACTGAAGAGTCAGGTGAATGTTGCACTGGATGCTGAACACAAGTAGTACTTGGATACTGCCATTTAGCTCGATTTTTAACGTTTATGCCTTTTATGTTGATACTACAAAAAAAACAGTCATCGAGATGATTTTGTGGTTCTCGCCAAATGGTTGGTGTTCCAAATTTGAAAGCACTTCCTTTGCCATTTTTCCACAATCTCAGATATTCAACACACGAATTACAAACACAATCAGGAGTCCAAAACTTGTCATTTTTATCCAAGAACATCTCAAAATACAGAAAATCGGCATTTTTAACGTACGCTGATATAACTTTTCTACAATCGTCAAACACATATTCTCCCCATATGTAGCAAAAATTAACGTTTCCTTGAACTACTCATGTCACAAAAACTTCAGATAATAGTCTCAACACAGTGAAATATGCACGTTATCAACAAATAAATACGCATAAATTATAAAAATTTAAAAAATTACATTGAGCTGCACAAATTTTTTTGAGAATATATTTGAAATAAGCGTAATTTTGTGAACTGGTGTAATAGATAGGAATTCATTATAATTCTTGAGGAATACCGGCTTATACCGTGTGATGAAATAACCGAGATAATAATAATAAGTTTATTCGACACATTACAATGATAGCCAATTTTTCAAATTAATGACACATAAATTACTCAAATTTTTCACACCTTATTTTTCTACTTTGTTCCGAATAAACTGGAGATGAACTGTGTGTGATTTATGTATGTATGAAAAAGAGAAAGAAATATAGAAAAAATAAAAAAACAATGATTTATATATTATAGTCTAAATCGTATTTTTGTAATCAACAGTATGATTGATTTCATACCGGAAAATGTCCCAGTTTATGAATTAATTTTTCTACGAGTATGTGGAAAAGTGCACCTTTTTTCATGATTTGTCGTGTGGAAAGAAGCACTTTTCCGCTCTAGTGCGGAAATAGTATATTATGCAACGATCATGTAATGATAGCTATTAATACATGAGCACGAGGTAAGTTATGTCGTAAACCGTATGCGAGTGTATTAATAGTCATTACATGATCGTTGAATACACTATTTTTCTACGACCAATAAATAATAAAATAAAAATAAGAATTTCTGGTGCTGTACAAGATAATTCTTCAATGCTCGACATACTTATAGGTAGTCTTGAAGAGTTGTCATTAAATGTCGATTAAAATCAAATGTCAAACAAGTATGTAGAAATAAACAACTTGATCATCCCCAAGTACGTGTTTCTATAGGCCGAAAATTCGTTTCATAATGAAAAGTACGTGTTTATATTGGCCAAATCTGTTTCTAAATGAAAATCCGTGTTAAAATGGTCAATATTAATAAATCGGCAGCAGATATTCAATTCGCGTATTATAATAAGGGAGTAGAAGAAGTACTTTCCCGTACGATTTCAAAATACTCAGAATTATTCAAACGGATATGCATATTTTGTCCCAATATCACGTCACTGTATGTGAGACTCCTCGACTGATCACAAAACGGTGGTGCTCAAGTTCTTAGACAATTTGTTTTTTCGGTGAAACCATTGTAGTTCACTTGTATTGCTCGTACGGTGATATTTGAATGACACTGCAATACTCTGACGTGTCATTGAAGCAAAATGTCAAATAAACTGAGCTCAAAAAGGTATATGCGTGTATTTCTGCAAATTTCATTTTGTTCTTTCGAATCATATTGGTACAAACATATTGTGAAAATTTTGTAAGATTCAGTGGACTTCCTATATTCTATAACTTTTGCGTATAACTTTTTAAATTGGTTGACAGTAGCGAATGACAAGTTCATCTATCTGAGCTCTTTGCATGGAATATTAATTGCTTTGGTTGGATTTGCTTCTATTTCATCATTGTTCCGTGCATGCATGATGTTCTCCTGTCGCCGCTCCATGGTTTGGTTTTGACAATTCAGTTTGCCAGATGGATGGCTCTTTGTGTGCTGTCAATCACCAGTCATTGCTACCATTGTTTTCACGGTCCTCATGTCGTCTTGGTATTTTTCATCGGCTAATGTATTTAGCCCCCCTAAATTTAAAAAAGGGGACACAACCCTTGAAGGCAAATATTTCAAGTTTTCATTTTGTCCCAATATGATCTCTTGACTAAAAATAATATTACTCTTTAACCTATAACATAATTTTTTCATCTCCATGTAAGTAGCACTTATTGTATCACACTACCTATGGATTTAATTCTTTGCTCTTCTTTTATTGTAGAAATTTTATTCTCCGCTGAGGTTCGAAACATGTATACCTAATCGATGGTTTTCAACCTTCCACCATCTTTTAACTAATCGATTGTTAATATTAAATTATGGAGACGACTTCGAGTTTTTCTACTTCGTAAAATAATACCACTCCACTTCGAGATACAATGGACTTCTACCACAGGTCATCCATCTAAGATACATGGTACGTTCATTCTATGTAAGATGTCTAAGAACCCTGGTGCTTGCACTTATACCAGGAAAAGTTTGGGCTACTTGATAATTGATATCATTAGCGTTTCAGATGGCGCCAAATTCATTGCAGTTTTGATTCAGTAAACAGACCACACAGGGTATATTTATTTCCTCAGCTTTCTTTTTGAGGTGAACTGTTCGCGGGTTCTAATTTTAGCTTTGCTATTGGTTGAAAGGTGACATCTGTCAAACTTCACCAATAGCAAAGCTAGAATCAGAAGCCTCCGAACATTACACAAAGAAAACACCCTATTGTTGTTTTTCGTATCATTCGAGAGGTTAACTAAATATTTTTTCGAATTTTGAGAATAATCACGCAGTCTCTTTCAGAAGTATGAGGTGAATGAGTTGCAGAGTAGAGAACAAATCCGCTAGATTATTGTGTGCTTATGTTTATATTAATGGGTACTTATTTGGGTTCGTTTCAATGTGCAACCACATTTATATTATTGTGGTGCAACTTGAATATTTCGAAATCATTTCACGAGAAAATATGGTTCTTTTGACAGGTAGAGAGGTGGAAATAAAATTGTCAGAAAATTTGGAATTCAATGCATACAATATGATGGACTATGAAAATATCATCATTTGTTAATTCGTGAAGATTTGTACTAGCCTTTGATGGTGAATACAGGTGTATATTCGAACCTGCAGCTATAGACTGTCCACACAAAATGCAAAAGGGGCAAATTTTACAAAAAGTATCCTTACACACTATTAAAAAATTACCACTTCCTTACGCACTAATGAACGACGTAATTTTTGAAAGAACGAACTGAAAAATAAGAGGCAAGATTTTAAATCAAGGGAAAGGAGAAACTCATAGGCACCGAGAAAATAGAAAATAATTTCATATAAGATGCTGCAGATGTCAAAAATTAAGTTTTGACATTAAGCGAGGATATAAAGAAACATTTTTGGAGGGCGCATCTACCAAAGAGATGACAGAGAGAAGCTCTATTGAAGTAACAGGTGGTGTCCCCTCGAAAATCTAACCAATATCGAATCAACGTTTGTTTGAAGGTTGTAGACGATGTGGTAACTTGATTACTCGCGTTTCGGACGTCCATCGTCTTAATGGATTTAAAAGGTTTTCACGACGTTTCGAATGCTTGTTTCTGCAATCGTCTTCAG
The DNA here is from genome assembly GCA_018342105.1 of Gonioctena quinquepunctata. NCBI lineage: Eukaryota > Metazoa > Arthropoda > Insecta > Coleoptera > Chrysomelidae > Gonioctena > Gonioctena quinquepunctata. Next base: position 818,729 of record JAFIRS010000251.1, read on the forward strand.
GTGAATACTGACAAGTTTAGGTGCTACTTACCAATTTATATGACTGCCGGTGCAATGATGCGTGTAATCCGCGCGAAATTACACGCACCACTGCACATGGCGGGATTACACGCATCATTGCACCGGCAGTCATATAAATTGGTAAGTAGCACCTAAACTTGTCAGTATTCACCTGAAGACGATTGCAGATACAAGCATTCGAAACGTGCGTGAGAACCTTTTAAATCCATTAAGACGATGGAAGTCCGAAACGAGAGTAATCAATATCGAATCAGTCCAAACACCAGAGTTTTTAGACATCTTAATTCTATGAGTACATTCTCTCGTTACCATAGAATCGGGTAAATAAGTAGCGATTGTCAACTTCAACAAAGCAGTATATTCAAATTTAAACTTCAATTTGATATAAGAAATGAACAATTCAGAAAATTTATTAAGTGACATTCCATCGAAAATCTTGGAGGCTGCCGATTCTATAAGTAGCCCGTTAGTTCCAGAAAAGTTTCGTTGGCGTTACAAGAAATAATGTGCTGAATTTGAGTTGTGGTGTAAGGAGAAAAATACACTATCACTGAAAGAAGAGGTATTTATAGTATACTTTCACCACTTATCAAGAAAGCTTTGCACGTCAACCTTGTGGTCGAAGTACTAATGATTAAACTTATTGTAAAAAAGACATCGATATAAGCAAATATTTCAAATTAACGGCATATCCAAAAAGACTGAACGGAGGTTTCAAACCCAAGAAATCGAAGGTTTTCGAAAAACAGGAAATAGATAAATTTTCATCTGATGCTCCAGACGACTTCCTCTTGATGAAGGTGATCTATCATTTTTGGAATCACTGGTGCGTGCCGTAGCGAAGAATTGATAAATATGACAATAGACGATATTGAAGACAAAACATTTTTTCTTGTTATGAGAACATTATGAAAAAATTTGTTGTATACGAACCCGAAAATTAAAGAACAAGCAACCTAGAATTATATAAAAAGTATGTCAGTCTGTCCCTGCTGACAATCATCATCGGTGGTTTTTTCTCTTCTTCAAATCAGGAAAATGCACTGAACAATGTGTGGGAATTGCCATCACACATTGCTATGTACTTGTGCCTCTCAAATCCTGAGAATTACACCGGTCATTGTTTCGGGCGGTCGTCAGCCACAATGTTAGCCGACTCCGGGGCAAACATCACCAACATTAAAAGGCACTGTGGATGGAAATCTACGTCTGTGGCAGAATCATACATCGAGAATTCGTTCGAAAATAAGAAGAAGATTGCTCATCATATTCAAAAAAACCTTCAAACACTCCAATACCAAACTCCAGCTCCCCATGCTAATTCAGCGAAAATTCAACAAGCTTTCTTTCATGACACATCTAAGGAGAGCCGATCGGCGTTAAATTTGCATAATGCTTGATTTTAATATTATTCATAATTAGTTTGAATTCAAAATACATAAAAATTATATTAGGTATTCTTCCTTTGCCATAAAAATTTTAGATATAATATATTATACTCGTAGGAAAAATGTTGTAATTGAAACTTGAAATTTTCCACTCAAAATTCGGAATTCTATTTTTTCGATATCAAACTCTAAATTATATACTCATCAGTCTGAAAGTTCGAGTTTGCAGTTAGAAATTCCTAGTTTGAACTGGAAATTTAGTTTTCCGACTTGACAGTTGAAATTGGAAATTCTGACTACAAACTCGGAATTTGGAGTTTGGACTGAAAATTCCATTCTCGGCCTAAAAACTTGGAACTTCATGTTTTTGAAGTTGGAAATTCCTAGCTTCAATTGAAAATTCCTAGTTTGGAATCAGAAAAAACTTTACTTTTTCCTATGAAATGATTGATTTTTAGTTTAAAAAATTTCCATTTTGCCAATTTGTCTAACATTGGCAGGGTGGAGGGGAGGGGGCGGATCCTCCCATGGGCCCGTCCCTGGGTATGTGAACAACTTCCACAGGTCTAATCGATTCGAAATTTGATATCCTGTTACTTCAATGATATTGTAAGAACATGGTAACCTTGACATCAACTGGAATCTGCAGGATACCCAACTCATCCCCAACTTACAGCAGAGGTATCGTGTTTGGGCTCAATGGAATGGTCGCAATGAATAGGTTATAGATAGATGGTGATCAGGGTCTACGATGTAGTACCGTTTGTGGCGAATTAGTGTATGAATGTGTGAAGTGAATAAAATAATGCATTGCAACTGTAATATTTATGACAATTCAACTCATGTATAAAAAATCGCATATGCCACAGTGCAATTGTCAGTTTGACAGCGGCAAAAGTTAGCTGCAACTTCTACAGCGATAAATTAACTCCTATATAAAATGTGTCATTTAAAGATGACTGTTTTGTCATTTTGACAGCGATAAAAAAGGTGCTTCGTTTTTTATCACCGATAAAAACGCCTGTTCCTCTTAAGCGTCTACATCTAGTATGCTTACGTCACTTTAATGTCTGCCCTGTCAGTTATTTAAGTATTGTTGATAATTGTTACTGAAACATTACAACATGAGTCGTTTTGGGGAAGTTTAGACTCAACAAATAACAAAAAATATAGAAAAAGCAATCCCGCAATCCACAAAAAATACTAAAGCGTCAATATGGAGACAATTTATGGAGTTTTGTCAAGTACGAAATTACGAACTATCGAAAATAACTCCGTTACAAGAAGTAGCAGATATATTAAAGGATTGAGCCTATAATATGAAAAAGAGGAATGGAGAAGATTATAAAGAATATGCAGTTAAATGAATTTGGAATTCAACTGCGAAGATGATTCATGAAAAATATTTCAATGAATACAATATTAAATTTGATCCTTTTGCCGACATAACTTTTAAAGAAGCTCGTGATGCAAGAAATAGTGAACGGAAAGAATTACAAGTTATTCCAAAGAAAAGAAAAGTAAGTTCTGTAGCATTGAACAAGAAAGATATAGTAAAAATGGCAAAATTGTGGAATATAGACAACCCAGAGGGATTACAAAAAAGATTCTTTCGTATAGTTTCTTATGAATTAGCTTGCAAACTGTAAAATTTACCATTTTAAAGAAGAAGAAAATCAAGATGGAACTTCAACAAGAAGATTTGAATACAATACAATATTTTCAAAGACGACACAGGGTGGGTCGAAAAAATTGAAGACAGCAAATGGATAACAAAAAATGAAATGGATGAAGGTATTTGTCCCGTTGCATTGTTAAAATTACTGTTACAAAAAAAAAAGAAAACAACATCTGAACGACTTTTTTTACCTCCAAATCCCTTTTGGAAAAACAAAAATTCTAAAGGTTGGTACAAAAATGTTCCACTGGGTATTAATACGATTTCTACTTGGACCAAATATTCTGCAACTAAAATTGGACCACATTACAAAAAAAAATTACCAACATTAACCGTGCTAGTACAGTTTCCCAGTTAGCCAAAGCAGGAGTAAGTGACCAACAACTTATAAAGATAACGGGACACTCATCATCATCTTCTATTAAACCCTACCTCCAAATTGATCCTGAACATCACGAAAATCTTATTAGTTCCTTACGAGCCTCGAGTGAGAAAAATCAAAATTAATATTCTACATATGTGAATACCAGAGAAGAAAATTTTGAAATCAGTACACCAAACCAAACAATTTATAACAATTGTGTATTTAATAACTGTTCATTTAAATAATTTAATTGTATCAATAAAGATAATTATTGTTGTTGTTCATTCATATATTCGGTCGTTGATTTATCTTGCCAAAAAACCCTCTAGCTTTTCTTTTAAGGATAAATTTCTTTTTAACTCGAAATTATTTCGTTACAAAAAGAAATTTATCCGATAAAAAAAGCTCTTGTGTTTTTACTGTTGACAAATGCCCTAGTGGTTTATTCATTTATTCATTTGTTTATTAATTATCACGGTGTTGGTTGCCAAAATAAATGAAGTGTGCATTGATATGTTTCTAAATTTCTTATTCATTAAATTGTCCTGCCGAATTACACTCGATGTTTGTATTGATATCGGGTAAATTTGTGTTGTTCAAATTCTAAACTGTTTCCTTTAGCAATTTGACTCAAAAAACTGTCAATCTAAAAACGCTCCACCTTCGGTTTCGCGTTCTTAATAGTTGACAGTTTTTCTCGTCTAATTGCTAGGCAACAGTTTTTCATTAAACAACCCAAATTTACCCGATAAAATACAAACCTCTCGTGCAATTTTAAGTGAAAATACAACTACTGTCAAAATACGCAGATTTCGGCGAGGCAAAATCTCTTGTCGCAATTTCGTGTTTCGTCCCGGAAAGTATTTGTGTGAATGTGGGGATAGAGGGGCGATGGTAGCGTGTCTACTAGTAATATATAAAGTTAAAAAAAAAATAAACTTAAATAAAAAAAAACAAAAAAACCTCTTACAAGTAGGAAAATAATATTTATTGACCCTAATAATAGTATTAATATTTTAATAGAATATAAATAAAAATGATAAAATATGAAATTTAAATACAAGTAAGTTACCTAGGCAACGTAGATAATATATTTTTTTTACCAAAGTACATAATAGTATTTTCACACGCACAAAGTACATGATAGTATTTTACAGAATCAACTGCCAGATTGGCAAATAAATAATAGTACCCCACAAGGCTGGGCCTATACGAGGGCGTTATTTATATAGGTAACTATTTCGAAGTGAGTTATCGCATATAAAAATAATTTCAAGAGAAAAAACAAAAATAAAAAATTGTGTACTGTTTTGCTATAATACAACTAATGGTACGGATATATAAATATACTAGCGGACCTGACAGACGTTGTCCTGTCCAAATGTTCCCTAAAATGTTTTTCCCGAAAATTTTCCCGTTATCCCATTTTCCTGTTACCCCGTTTTGTCTTTACCCCGTTATCCCGTTTTTCCGTTATCCCCTTATCCTGTCATCCCGTTATCCCATTTTTTCGTTATCCCGTAATTCTCGTTATCCCGTTATCCCGTTTTCCCGTTTTCCTGTTATCCCATTTTTTCTTTATCCTGTTATCCCGTTTTCCCCTTATCCCCTCATCCTGTCATCCCGTTATCTCGTTTTCCCTTTTTCCCGTTTTTTCGTTATCACGTTATTCCCGTTATCCCGTTTCCCTGTTATCCCGTTTTTTTTTTCGTTTTTCCCTTATCCTGTCATCCCGTTTTCCCGTTATTCCCGTCATCCCGTTTTCCTAAAAAAAAAAAAAAATAGGGGTTGATTGTAGAAGGGTGAATTAAGAGTGATATTATTTTTTTTTAATTCTGAGTCATGAAAAAATAAAAATAAAAATATTGCCAAAGAAATAGGGGTTGATCGTAGAAGGGTGCAAGTTTAGGGTTGTATGAATTTTTGAATGGTGTATCATAAAAAAATAAAAACAAAACATTTTGTCTAAAAAATAAATTGAGGGGTGGACCACCCTTAACATTTAGGGGGATGATTTGTGACTCTAAACCATCCAGGGCGCCTTCCAAACGCCAAACGCAAACTGCAAAAATTCATTCAAATCGGTCCAGCCATTTAGGAGGAGTGCAGTGACAACACTCGTACAGTAGGATTATATATATATATATATATATATATATAAATATAAAGATACATATATAAAGATACATACGTTCTAACATACATCTAATACAAACGAATATTTGTGAAGTGATATGATCATTTAATCAATTATTCTTAATGTCAATCAGGTGATGAATTTCAATTCTAGGAGTCTCTAAAATCAATTTTTCAATCCTAGATTTGAATAGTGGGAGAGAGTTGAGTATTTTGAAATGCCATGGGATAATACCGTATAATCTGGGAGCTAGGTAAGTATTATATTACAGGTTTGGCTACATATTAATAACAGGTTTGGCTTGGTTCAGGTTTTTGCGCTGGAGCACCAGCAGTGTGAAGGCGAATATTTCCATCCATTATGCCTGATTCTTTATATAGATCATTTTTTGAAGAGGTATATGTTTTATTCAACATGATTTTGATTATCCATTTTTGAATTATTTCTGTGTTCTTTAAATAACAATTCATAACTCCCCATGCAATTATTCCGTATAACAAATATGTTTGCACCAGTGCATGGTAAATTATTTTCAGATGTTCGAGGCCAAGTATTTTTTTCATGTACTTGAATTTCCATACTAAATATCTCAGTTTTTTTATCAGAATACTTATATGCGCATTCCATTTGAGACTGCTGCCTAGAGTAATACCTAGATATTTAACCGTTCTTGAACATGTTATTTGTATTCTATCATTACCGAGTGGAATGTCTATGACAGAATAATCTGGGAGATTTGTTTCATAGCTGGTAAAAGGCATAAACACACATTTTTTCAAATTGGTAAATATCAAAACAATAATATCACATCGTTGAGTCTAAGTCTTAATTAATTGACTCCAAAAAATTCTCAAAATAGACACAACCGTCAACGACGCCTGACTTAGTGGTCCCCCGTCGCGACGACGCTTGGATCAAAATATTACTACTTATATTAAACTTAAACGGCCAATACACTTTATTTTTATACTTTTTAGAGGTTTTTTATGTGTCGGGGGTTTTAAATTTTCAATTCAAGTTTCAGTGTAAAATAAATGTGGAGGTAGATTCAACAAATATTAACTAGGATTAACAACGCTTGCAAATGATGAACAAGTTTGAAATGTGACTGAACGATTTGATGATTGGGCGAGGACACGAAATTTTCAAAATGTTTTTGATGGATTCTACAGCTTGTAAAAAGTCTATTAGTAATTTCCTTTCTTTTTTTTTATTTCTAAAACTTGAAAAAAATATTTAAAGTCGGCAAAATTCAAATGGTTTCTTTCTGGCGCCATTTCAAAATATTGTGACGTAATCACCCGACCAACCAATCCCACAGTTGACAGCTTCAATCAATTTTGCAACGTTGCCGTATTTTCAAATCTTAGGCCGCGCCTCCATAACAATAATAAATTATTGGCTTTCTCTTTATCAGAAATCGTCTTGATGGACCACAGTAATTCATAATAGCAAAAATAACAAGGTTTGTGTGCACTGTAAAATCGACATAATATTGTTTTATGATAGATCGAATGTTTTTACACCCTTCAAATCCGCCAAAGTCGCTTGACATTACGGATAGTGTTCTAGTTCTGACATTTACAGTTTGAGAAATTTGGCAACATTGCCGTTTAATGTCACAATCAACTCGATTACGCCTATTGGCTGCTCGGTCGTTTACGTCACAAAGAGCGCCAATATTAGTAGTTTCAAACTTTGCTGAGTTTCAAAAACGAATGGGAACTGCTATAACTGAAATTTGACTCAAAAAATGTTTTCTGGGTATATTTATACATGCGTCATGTATTTTAAAGCATATTTAAAGCGATAATAATTTCCCATGTCCCCTCCTATTCTCATTTGAATTCAGAAGTACCACTTTTGAAAATTATTGAACCCAGGTCATGCTGATATGAATCTAGTATTATAAATAAAAAAAAAATAAAAGAAGAATTATACTTATTAAAACCAAAAAATTTTTTCAGATTCAAAATTTGTAACAGTGATATAAATTGAGAAAAAATAGAAACTTAGTTAATAGAATAGAAACCTAGATAAACTGAATACTAAATAACTAATAACTCCTAATAATAACAATAATAATAAGTAAGTTAAATATTTAATAGTTTCTACTAATAAGTAGAGAATTATTCAAATATTCGGTTCTCTTACATTGTGGATATAACTCCTTTCTGTTGAAATTAGATGGTTCTTTTTTTTTAATGACAATTCGACTCATGTATAAAAATCGCATATGCCACAGTGCAATTGTCAGTTTGACAGCGGCAAAAGTTAGCTGCAACTTTTACAGCGACAAATGCACTAGTGGTTTTTTTCCCTTATTCATTTGTTTATCAATTATTTTTTATTCATTAAATTGTCCTGCCGAATTACACTGGATGTTTGTATTGATATCAGGTAAATTTGTGTTGTTCAAATTCTGAACTGTTTCCTTTAGCAATTTGACTCGAAAAACTGTCAACCTAAAAACGCTCCACCTTTGGTGTCGCGTTTTTAATAGTTGACAATTTTTCTCGTCTAATTGCTAGGCAACAGTTTCTCATTAAACAATCCGAATTTACCCGATAAAATACAAACCTCTTGAGCAAATTTTAAGTGAAAAATTGATATTGATTCCTTGATGTTCTTGGGAAGGTTGTTGAATATTCTCATACTCAGGTAAGAGTATCCTCTTTGACCAATTGTTTTGAATGAATACTCAGTGCGGAACATGTTTTCCTGTTTTGCCGTAGGGTTATATCTGTGATCAATGTACCTCAAATTAATTTTATTACTGAATTGATCTATAGACTCTGGAGGTAATATAATTGCCTGAGATCTAATATTTTACTCTCAGAAAAAAAGTAGATTTTGTAGTACGTCCAGGAGTTTTAAGTGACTGCTGGCTATACCTCTCCAACCTAAGATCCCATATGTCGACCTCGACTCGAGTAGTGCATAATAAAGAGTTTTCATTTGATAGTGTAACGTAAATAAACTTAACTTGGTTTAAATAATTTATTTCACACTCAATCTACAACTTAATTTATATTACTACGCTACTGAATAGCTCGATCGTATGGGCTCGTTCAGACTGTCCTACTCCACTTGAGGTTTTCCTATTTATCTCCGATACAGCATTCTCGATGTTTCGAATTCGGACGGTTGGCGACGGCATGTTCCAATTGTTTCCAATATTGACCGTTGTTTTCCGCGGAAGAGCGCACTGGATGGTTCTCGAATATCTCCGGGGATGATCTCATCGCTGTCGATGGCAACACGTGAGGCGACAGGTCCGGCCTAGGTTCGTTACATTGCCCCCTTCTTAAAGACATTTCGTCCCGAAATTTCATCCTTGGAGTGTGACGATATCTGCATGACTCCCCATATCTGCACCGTGAAGTTCGATGGAAGTAACACTCCACGGTCTTCATGATCGGTCGTGGAAGAGGGTTACAGCAAACCAAAATCTTGACGCCGCTGGATCTGAATATCGCCTCCAGCATACTTCTTATGACTCTCCAGTCCAACCCATCATCAATACCACAGGACAATTTTGGAATTGCTAGATCCACCAGATTCTGGTCCACCATAGTATCTCTTAGTTTGGTGAGACTCTTCCAGACATCTTCATAGGACGGTTTATCTTGGGAATGCCTCTTGGTAACTAGGTAGTAGATGTTTCTCTGGCCTTTCTTCAACTGTAGCACCCCACCAACTTCTGGATTCTGCTCCCGCAGTGTTTGGAGTTGACCAAATTTCTTGGAGAACACTACGGCGATGCCCCTGGACATTTGAAGATCTTCTGCCACACAGTGCGCTAGTGCGTAGTCAGCAGGCACCTCGAAAAGGTCTCGTGACTCCTCTCTAGTAACCCCATGTAGAACTTTCTGCCCGTTTGAATACAAGGACATAAACTTCTCGAACGTCATATCATCCTCCGGTGGCTTGAGGGTGCGAACTTGGTCATGGTTTCCAGCGTATGGGGCCAACCTGTTGAAATGGACGACCCTTGGTTTCCCTCGGGTGGCTTATGGATTCGGTACACAAGGTCGTTTATCCTTTTCACAATTTTATACGGGCCTTCCCACGAGTTCCGCAACTTTGGTGATAGTCCACGACGACGTTTGGGGTTGTACAGCCAAACCAGGTCATCAACCTTAAATCCTCCAGCGTCGGCCTTGATGTCATAGGTCTTCTTCATTTTATCGCTGGCACTCTGGATGTTCAACCGACTCGTTCGTGGATGTCGTCCATTCTCTGCCGAAGTTTGCTGACGTAGTCCTCTCCGCAGTGTCTTGTCCTGGCGGTATCCCAAACTTCAGGTCACAAGGCAGTCGCAGTTCTCGGCCCATTATAATACTAGCAGGAGTTTGACCGGTTGACTCGTGTACTGCGGATCGATAGGCCATCAGGAACAAATGAAGATACTGGTCCCAGTCTCTTTGATGGTCAGAGACAACCTTGGACAAGTGGCGGTTGATCGTCCTGTTCATCCGTTCCACCATTCCATCGGACTGCGGATGTAGGGCCGTGGTTCTTGTCTTGCGGATGTTCAGCAGTAGACATATTTCTTGGAAAGGTTGGATTCGAAATTTCTGCCTTGATCCGAGTGCAGCTCCATTGGAATACCGAATCGACATATCCATTCTTTCACCAAGACGTCGGCGACGGTGATGGCTTCCTGGTTGGGCAGGGCATAGGCTTCCGCCCACTTACTGAAGTAGTCCATTGCCACAAGGATGTATTTATTCCCGTGGTCGGATACGGGAAACGGGCCGGCGATGTCAATGGCGATTCTCTCGAACGGGCTGCCCACGTTGTACTGACGCATCGGGGCCTTGGGGCGTATTCGAGGTCCATTGCTAGCAGCGCATACAGCGCACTTCCTGCACCAGTCCTGGACGTCAGCTTGACAATTGGCCCAGTAAAACCGTTGCCTCACTTTCTGCAGGGTCTTCGTCACTCCCAGATGTCCTCCGGCGACTCCATCATGGATTTCCCGCAGCACTTCCTCTCTTCTGTTCCTGGGAACAATTATTTGGCGTCTGTCTTCCCCACCAATATCGGCCTCCAACACACGTTTCAGGATCCCATTGTCCAGAATAAGAGAGTTCCATTGTGCCCACTAGGACTTAACAGCCGGCGAGTAACCTGCGACTTCCTATTTGTATGCTTCTGACATGGGCATTCCAGTTGTCATCCATTGCCGCAGTTCTACAAAGTGTTGCTTCTTTCTCTTCTGCTCGTCGGCAATGTGAGCAATCATCTGGACATGGTCTTCGCGACAAGGCATCTGCATTCTTATGGCTAGTTCCGGCTCGATGTTCGATCTCGAAATCGAATTCTTGGAGTCTCTCGATCCAACGTGCTACTTGGCCCTCAGGATTTTTGAACTGTAAGAGCCATTTGAGAGCTGCATGGTCAGTTCTCAACAGGAATCTTCTTCCATACACGTACTTGTAGAAGTGCTCCACTCCCTTTACAACAGCTAACAGCTCTCGCCTGGTGACACAGTAATTGCGCTCTGGTTTGCTGAGCGTCTTGCTGAAATAACCAATGACCTTCTCCTGCCCCTCCTGGATCTGAGATAGGACAGCTCCAAGTCCCACGTTGCTGGCGTCCGTATCCAAAATGAATTTCCCTTTGGGTAGGGGATAGCTCAGTATAGGTGCGTTGATCAAAGCTCCTTTCAGCTTCCTGAATGAGTCTTGACATTCTTCGGACCACTGGAACTTTGTTTGACCTTCCGTGAGCCTGGTCAGTGGTTTAGCGATGTTTGCAAACCCCAGCACATATCGGCGATAGTATGTGCACAAACCAAGGAAACTTCGAAGTTGGTGTATGTCTTTTGGGATGGGCCAATCCCTAACAGCTTTGATCTTCTGGTCATCCACTGCTACTCCTTCCCAGAGACAACGTGGCCGAGGTATCGTACTTCTTTTGGAACAGGTGGCATTTCTTAGGCTCAGCTTCAATCCGGAGTTCCTCAATCGCAGGAATACTTCCTCCAAGTTTTCACGTGGTCCTCGAACGATCTGCCGACCACAATTATGTCGTCGAGATACACTAGACACGTGTTCCATGAGAGTCCCTTCAGTACTGTTTCCATCAATCTTTCGAATGTGGCGGGAGCATTACAGAGCCCGAATGGCATAACGGTGAACTGCCACAATCCTGAGCCGATGGTAAAGCAGTCTTTTCTCGATCTTCCTGAGCGAGTTCTACTTGCCAGTATCCACTCTTCAGATCAAGGGTCGAGAAAATCGTGGAACCAGCCAACGTGTCTAGGGTGTCATCTATTCTCGAGAGGGTAACTGTCCTTCTTCGTGACATTATTAGTTGGCGATAGTCTACACAAAAGCGTGTCGATCCATCCTTTTCTTCACCAGTACGACTGGAGGACCAGGGACTGTCAGACGGTTCGATAACTCCTTCTTTTCCCATATCGCTGACTATTTTGTCAGCCTCTGCCTTCTTGGCAAGAGGAAGTCTTCTTGCTGATTGCCGGATCGGTCGGGCACCCCAGTATCAATCTTGTGCTGGACCACATTAGTTCGACCCCTTTTCCTTGTCCGGTATCGAAGATGTCTTGGTACTTTTGACTAAATCTCTTAGTTTGGGCTGTTGAGCTGGTTTTATGTCTTTGGAAGAGATGGCACTAATTTCTCAGTTCTGTGGGCAAGTTGTTGGGTTGGCTAATCGTACCTCGTACGCCCCGGATCACGGATGAAACTGACGAGCAGTGCCCCAAAATTGTTCCTTTCTTCAAGGTCACTGGGAAATAATTGACATTAATGACCCTTACCGGCACAAATTTGTCAGCACGCAACAAGGTCTTCCCTAGTGCAATCCTCGTCCAATTTTTCATCATGAAGTTTGGGCTCGAACATCACCACGTCTCCACTGCTCGCACTCCCGTCCAGGCGAGCCTCCAGAATGGTTTCAGCCCTCTCAGGTACGCTTACATCTTCAGCCAACAGCACACGGATCAACTCTTCACTTCTCCCATGAAGTACCAGCTCTTCTCCGTTGACACGTAGGACGCCGTCTTTGAAATCCAATTCAAACCCTCTGGAATTCATGATGTCCATTCCGATGATTGCATCGTCTTCGATGTCCGCTACAAGTGCCTGATGTTTCACTTTAGTGTTGCCCAAAATTATTTCAATCGGTAGCTCGCCATATACAGTAGCTGGCTCCCTGTTGCTGTGCGTAGCTTCAAGTTGTCGGTTCAATCCGTTCCGGTGTTCTGGCAAAGGAAGGCCGAGAATTGTCCTAGTCGCACCTGTATCTAGCAGCATGGTGCAAGGCTCGTTATTGATGAGACCGTCTACGAAGACACCCTTGTTCTGTCGTTGAAGCATAGCGACATATGCGTTGTTAACCGGGGCTTGCCGGACACATGCCGACGATTGCCCCTTCTCATCGACCTTTCTTAGTTTTCCTGCATCGGAGTCGATGAATGTTGGACATTTGCTACGCACATGTCCAATTTTGCGACAATTCCGGCATCTTATATGTCTTTTCTCAGGCAACACTTCCTTCATCACTTTTCTTATGGCAGCTTCCAAGTTAGCAGGCTCCTGTGAGTCTTCCTCAATCGTTTGAACTTTACTTTGGCTTTTGCAGCATTGTTTTGCTGCCTCAAATTCCAAAGCTCGTGCCAGTGCGTCTACGAGATGTGTTGGACGAGCTAATATCAACGCTTGTCTGGTTTCTTGGTCACGGAGTCCATCCAAGAATGCTTGAACCGCTAGTCGCTCCATTACATTTTCCGGTGTGGCTGGATATGCGAGACGAACCAAGCGTGCAATGTCAGTTTCGAATTCTTGTAAGGATTCGCCCGATTTTTGGCAGCGATTTTTCAGCTGGGAGTGGTATACGTGTTCCAAATGGGCGTGACCATATCGTAATTCTAGATGTTTAATCAGCTGATCATAGTCCTCCTGTTCTTGGGCGGTAAGAGTTTGTAGAATATTCGTCGCTTCTCCACGTAATGCAAGTGTTAGTGCTACAGCTCTTTCCCCTGCATTCCATCCATTTGCTTTGGCCGCTGCTTCAAACTGCCGGCGGTAATTGGCCCATGGAGTTTTTCCGTCGAACTGAGGCGGCTTCATGGAAAGCTTCCCTATTTCTGAGATGACCTTGACATCTTTTATTCCCTCTTGAACTTTATCCAAGTTCAAACTCAAGTCCAGCATTGCATTTTCGTTAACCATCTCTGTGGAGGGCGCACTATTAATTCGTTTTTCCAGCTTACTGATCGTTTCCTTCATTTTGTCCATTTCTGCCTCGACCCCATCTTTGATTTTATCCACCTCCGTGTTCATTTGCTCCCTAATTTTATCTATCTCTGTCTCAACGGTTCCCATTCTTTCTTCTAGAAAATTAGCCACACCACACAATTCTTTTCTTGAATCTTCTCTTCAATTTCTAGCATTTTCTTCCAGGCTTCTTGAATTTTCTAGAAGCTCTTCCAGATTTCTAGAATTTTCTTCCAGGCTTCTTGAATTTTCTAGAAGCTTCTCTTCCAGATTTCTAGAATTTTCTTGAAGCTTCTCTTCCAGATTTCTAGCATTTTCTTCCAAAGTCCTCGAATTTTCTAGAAGCTTCTCTTCCAGATTTCTAGAATTTTCTTGAAGCTTCTCTTCCAGATTTCTAGCATTTTCTTCCAAAGTCCTCGAATTTTGTTGCAGCTCTTCTTTCAAGGATTCTATTATCGGACTCAAATCACCTCCGGGAACTTTGAATAAAAATGTTTCGGGGTCCTCACCTTCTTGGATAAGTCCTTCTGCAAGTCTTTCCTGGAGTACTTGCTTTTTACCCGTTGTTTCCAGTTCCCTTTCCTCCAATTCCTGTTTCAATTCCGCTACCTTCAAGTCCGCAAGACGCACTTTTCTTGAACACATTTTGTCTTTGACGAGGTATCAGTCTGTTTCACACGAAAAGTTTATCAGTTTGTATTCCCACGCACAATTGTCCACTTCGCGAAAACCGGGCCACTGTCTATTTTCTGTTTCACGCGAAAGTGTATCAGTTTATATTCCCACGCACAATTGTCCACTTCGCGAAAACCGGGCACTGTCTATTTTCTGTTTCACGCGAACAGTGTATCAGTTTATATTCCCACGCACAATTGTCCACTTCGCGAAAACCGGGCCACTGTCTATTTTCTGTTTCACGCGAACAGTGTATCAGTTTATATTCCCACGCACAATTGTCCACTTCGCGAAAACCGGGCCACTGTCTATTTTGGGCGTACAAAAAGGTCTATCAATTTATTTTTCTGACTATCCACTCCACGATCACTTGTTTATTTTCAAAATCTCACTTCCGACACCAATTGTAACGTAAATAAACTTAACTTGGTTTAAATAATTTATTTCACACTCAATCTACAACTTAATTTATATTACTACGCTACTGAATAGCTCGATCGTATGGGCTCGTTCAGACTGTCCTACTCCACTTGAGGTTTTCCTATTTATCTCCGATACAGCATTCTCGATGTTTCGAATTCGGACGGTTGGCGACGGCATGTTCCAATTGTTTCCAATATTGACCGTTGTTTTCCGCGGAAGAGCGCACTGGATGGTTCTCGAATATCTCCGGGGATGATCTCATCGCTGTCGATGGCAACACGTGAGGCGACAGGTCCGGCCTAGGTTCGTTACAATAGCTATTCAATATATTTTTAAACGACGAAACCAAAAAGGAGGAGGTTCTCTATTCGACGCGTATATTTTTTTTTATGTATGATCACGCACAACTTTTCAGAGAGCTGTTCGCTTCCGATGATTCTTTTTTCATTGGATAGTGTGTACTCCGAAGGTGGTCCCATTCCAATTTGAACATCAAAATCCATCCCTAAGGGTAGCAAAATGAAGGATATTGATCGTTCACCCTCTGAATTTTGGTCCGTTAACCGATTCTATCAGGCATAACTTTGTAGTGGTTTTCCGATTTGGATGATTTTTTTTTATAAGGAAGGGTATACCTCATTGTTGATCATATTCCAATTTGAAATGGAATGATCCACCCCTATGGGTAGAAAAATAGGGGATGATTGATTCTGCACTTGTGAACTTTGGCACACACATGTAGTTGACATTGACAGACAGACATCCGTCAAAATGATTACATTCTATGAAAGGATGGAATTATATACAGAGTGATGAAATCAACCAACCAGAACTTTCAAAATTAATTTATATTATGTAACAATAAATAGTTCAAATAGAAAATCATATTATTTGATAGTTAATAGTTGAGGTAAGCTAGGTAAGTAAGTATTTTGTAGATAAGTAGATTTCAGAAACAAAAAATTTAAAAATAAAAACTTTTTAACAAAAAATTAAACCGACGAAAAAATCAACTGAAAAGCAAAAAATAAAATAAACCTTAGTCTACATGATAAGTGAGCTCCTAAACTAATGTGAGTAACTGATTTTGAGTCGGCGCCAAACAAACTAGCAATTGAATTAGGTAAAGCGCAAAATGATGGCAGCGAGATACACGACTGCGTTTTGATTACTTCTTTCAAAGTAATATCTTCGATAATTGTTTGTTTGGCGCCGACTCAAAATCAGTTCCTCACATTAGCTTAGGAGCTCAATTATCATTTAAACTAAGAAGGTTCATTTTATTTTTTGCTTTCCAGTTGATTTTTTCGTCGGTTTAATTTTTTGTTAAAAAGTTTTTATTGAAATATAAGAACTTATAAAGGATACTCCTCAGGGTTCCTACCGTTTTCTTTATGTGATATTCCATCTCAAATGTTTGTCTTTATATACACCTAAATATTTTATAAAATCAGAAGAATTCAACAGAATTACATTGTCGGATTTTTTATTTCCAGGTGGTTAAAATCTGGGAGGTGGGAAGAGTAGCAGGCGAATGTGAAGAACGATGTTTTCTTGTAGTTGATTGTTGATTTTTCTGATTGAAACAATCTATCATCATGCTCATATCACTCTCAACTTTACTTTTCCGAAACCTCCCAAGATTCATTTTCATAAAATATTGCTGTGCCGTCCGCGAAGCTTATAATATCACCGACGGTTTGTGAGGTGACTATGCCATTCATATATATAATGAAATATATTGGGCCTACAACTGTTCCCTGAGGCACACCATATGGCACAGTTCTTTCTTCACTCAGTACATTATCAGTTTTCGCGCGTTGCTTTCGGTTGGTTAAGTAGCTTTCAAAGAGTTTATTTGTTGAGCACTGGGCTACAGGGTGTTGTGAAAACCACACACCTGACCACCAATGTTGACGACTGGGC
Source organism: Gonioctena quinquepunctata (assembly GCA_018342105.1). Taxonomy (NCBI): domain Eukaryota; kingdom Metazoa; phylum Arthropoda; class Insecta; order Coleoptera; family Chrysomelidae; genus Gonioctena; species Gonioctena quinquepunctata. The sequence goes on from JAFIRS010000251.1 coordinate 835,590, forward strand.
TACAGAGTGTTGTGAACTAACCCACCACTCCTGTAATACCAGGCATAATTCGTTAGGTTGGAAAAACAGTATTAAAAGCATCGACTATATGAATATAGTCGAACCGGATATGATATATGGAGCGGCCTACAAATATCAATATCCTTTCTCTCAATACCGGAACATGGGTTGTTTATTCAGGAAGCACTACCGTTCAGAAAGATTCGAACCAAACAATGATTTAATAAAATAATAATGCACTCATAAAAGTTAAGAATGTATATATATATTTAATAAAAATTGACACACAATTCTCTCACTCGTCTATGAACGAATGATAGGCCACAATATTCATACAATGAAAACTAATTTAGCGTATTGGCAGATAATTCTGCAATGATCTTCACAATAGAAATAATTTTACTAAAAGAAATCTTGCAATCAAGTGCTGCAAACGACTAACAATAATTCTCTTTTCGAAAACTTGGTGATCTTGAAAACTATGGACATACTTTATAGACACATACACATTTTAATGGGATGGGTTTTGCCATAAACATAAATACAGAAATACAAACATGAGACTCACCCTGTTTAACACTTATTCACTGGAGTAGTTTTAAACGGCAATTAGATTAGAAGTTATTATTATCAGTTCGTTTTCTTCCGAGTCAATCGGTTATTCTAATTAATTCGACCGGTATATTCGTATACAGGTAAGGTTTTTCTAAGTGATAGTGAACCATTGAAATTGCGGAATCCCGTTATGATCTCTGTTTTGTAAGCTTTGACAATTTGTGGAAACTATACTGTTCACTCGTGTTTTTACTAGGAGCTTCAATACTTGATTTGAATCGGCTGAGTTCTATGTTTGCTGAAGTTAACTACACTGGTTTGGAAACTCTCATTATTATTGCACGATACTGTAATTAGACTGACTTTTTAACCTAACTTTTGAGAATGGCATATTCTCGTGTTCACTGTGGAATACCAAATCGAACTACCTATTGTTGACATGAAACTCACGCTTTTATATGATCTTCAACGCGGGAGCTAGTGGGCGGAGCTTAGTGTGTTTTATGAGTATGTTACGCGGAGACATCGTAAAACTGATAAGGGACTTGTTTGTCTAACCCGTTCTGGTTTATCTTATGTTATAATTGGATAATATTTTACTGAATGACAGGTATTTATGATCGCTGGTGCGTTATCGCTGAGTTAATGACCAACAAGTGTGTTTATGAATTTCAGAGGTGTCTCGACTCCCGGTGATTTATAAGTTGTTTACCTCGTCTTTCAACTGCTCAGTGTTTATCGACTTAGTTTTGGTAATTATTTAAACGGACTTCCTTATCTCGCTGTGACTGTAACGGGTAGCAATAAAAACTTTGTTTTTCTCTCCTAGATGAGTCATGTAAGCATTCGGTATACGATGGTTACGTCTTGGTAATTATCTTTTAAATGCATTTCTGTAATTACAGGGCATAACATTCGATCCAACCCTCAAACAAAAAATTTTGACATACTCAAATTTTTTTTCGAATAACAACTCTTTCAATAAGCAAAATGTTTTAACTTTCTGAAATGTAATCCTATTCTAGCGCCAAATTTTATAAGTCTTGCTTTGACAATTACTGTTTACATCTTCTAGAGGATAATTATAATCTATCCACAAATTTATTACCCTCACTGCTCAGTACTTAATTCTAATTTTCTTAAAAATAACATGCAAATAATCATGCAAACACACAATAAAGTCTTTTTCGTCCATGGGGTAATTTCCATACTGTAAGGGTATGTACTCGCCTTCTTCAACGAGGGGATTTTCTCACTTCTATTTCGGTGGGCATCAATTTAACTCTAGCCGTTGGATCCTCTGGGAATTTTTCCTGCTACGCCGCTGGTTGGGTACGTAGCAGCGATACGGGACGATTTGTTCCTTCTTTATCTTCTCTAACCATCTGGCTTTTTGGGGATTGTAAAGCCTTCCATACGTTTTTCGGGTCAGCACTCCGTGATAATTAGTTGGTATCGGGGCTAGACAGATAACACAGCCTGTGTTTTCTGGTTCAGTGACAAATTGCATTCCTTTGCATAATGTCGTACATGGTATTCGGGTTTCGGTGGCCAAACGGTGGTAATTCATTCGTTTAAAAATCTTCGTTCCTGGGAATCCTATTTTGTGCGGTACCATTAACACAGGTGATTTGTTTTGTGAATGGTGGTTACTATATTCTGTGCGGAGTGCTTGAACTCAAACCACACTGTGAATTCGCAATGCTCTAGAATCTGCTGGTCTCATCATTTCGCTTCGCCATGCTGGATTGTCCACTGCCATCGTTTCAGAGATATTTTCTTGGGTTTCAACAATAATAGTCCACGATATTCCTATCAAAACCTTCCATATATGCGCGGTTAGTAAATTTTATCAATATTTTTACTTAGGTACTGTACAATTGTGAACGTCGCGATGTTCTAGTGTGAATATTCTACAAATCCGTAAACACATTTTCCGAAAATCGTGATTATATTATTTATCTGTATTATGTAACTCGGCGATTCGATATTCTATAACTGTTTCTATTTGCATTAATTTTCATAACATATCTCGTTTGTGGTTTGTATAGTCTGTAATCCGTACAGTGTTTCATTTCAGTTCTTTCGTCCATTCTTCGTTTTTTCTATGACCTGTAATGAACTATATCCGTCTCAAAATAGCTTTGCTTGAATTTTCCGGGGAATTTACTGTCATTATTTTATATCAAAACCCTTGATAAAATTGTCCCTGTTCGCGTTTCCCGTTTTGCGTTGATTCCCTTATATATTTTTTTTCAGTTTGTTCCCGTACTATGATACAATCAATTTAGTTCCGGTTTTTCATTAAAGTATCGTGGCATTTCGTATTATTATTCATTCCATTTTTTACAAGTCCATTGTAACTATAAATATGCTTTGGCAAATTTACCTCAGGGATTTTTTTTTTCAATTTTTCTGCGTCTTTTGCAGTCTGCTAAAACTATAATAATTACCATACTATATATACGTTCCTACATTCTGGTGCATACTGAAAATTTTCTTATTTACTGATATCTAAATGATCGAACCAAATTTTTCATGGGTGTCATTTGAACAGTGCCGCGTGTCATGGGTTGTGTAAGGGGGAATTTATTTTCAGAAATGTTTTCTTCATTTTCTTTGGACATTTCACTTGGCTGACATTTTCCTATATTTTCGGCATCAACTATTGGTAATTCATCTGGCATATTTTCTTGAGTTTGAACTAAAACTTGATCTAATTTTACCTCATTTTCTTGTGTCGCTTGTCGACTGATTTCATTCATGTACTTGTTGAATCGATCAGCGTTTATTATTGGACGCTGTGTTTCTCCCACTGGTTGGAATTTCAAAAAATTAACGTGCGATGTCGTTTTTAAATTAGATTTTCCTTTCTGTCTGGCTAAAGTTCTAATCTTTTTCCTTTCGGGGTTTATTTCTTTCTTTACTTTCGTATCTATATTAAAATCTTCTCCTATGCTTCGTTTTTTCGGGGTTAAAAATCCATTTTCTGCAATACTCAGTAATTTCGTATCTTCGGAGTTCACTATACTTTTTGCTTGAACTTTACATACATTCAAAAATCTGGGCGGTAGAATTTTGTCCTTAGGCAAGACATTTTCATCCTTGTGATTTACGACTGTAGGAAAAATCTTATCTTTGGCGACTGTTATTCCTAGGTGCTTGGCAGATTCCAACTTCCTGGTGGATAGAGCATCTTCCTTGGGTGATCTATCACTTAAACTATCTTCCAATGATTTACTATTTTCTACATTTATCACCTTCCTTCGATTCCTTGATGCATTAACTGTTGCAATTTCCGTTCTCCCTGAATATGTCTGGCTACTTCCTGGAATATTTTCACTTTCAAAAGCTTCATACCAACTTTTTCCATTTTCTGACTATAATTTTCTTCATCCTCGCTGTAGTGCTGTCTGGGCAATGTTCCGTTACATCTCTCCGTTTCTTTAGGCAGGAAATGCTCGTACCTATACGTAGGCATTCCCACTTGTCGACTGTCACTTGTGACTATCGGTCCTAATGTACAGAGTGCGTCGGTTTTTCCATTTTCCATAGGTGGCACTTTTCTAAATTCCCCTCTTCTCTCTTGTTGCTCGTTTAAACGCATGTTTCGCTTTTCTCTTGTTCCAGACGATTTTCCATATTCTTCAATTTCAACTATTTCTTTGCAGACTAGCGTCTCCTTTAAATCACCAGTCGCTGACATCTTTGAAACTGTTTTTCTAAACCTGGTGTCACAATTAAATCACCGGTCCCTGATATCTCTATTTGATTCGAAGTTGTACGTCTCGTTTCATGGCATGAAACTCTGTTTAAGAATACTTCGCGGATTGATTTGGGCGCGCTTTCCTTATTCAATCCTAATTTTTCTCCAGAATTCATCCAATCATTCATCCTGATCGTGACATCTCTCAATCGTTTTTCTACTTCTTCAAATCTATTTTGCAACTTCCTCTGTTCGTCATTCCGATTCGTTTGGCATATGTGTTGGATTTTCTTCTTCAACTCGATAATTTCCCCTGATAAATACATTTGATTTTCTCTCCAATCAATTTGCAACTAGTAAGAACGAATCGTCAATAATTTTTCCTTCTTTACTTTGATTGGCAATATAATTGACGTTATATTTTCTAAAAATCTAATCCAGTGTTATTTCAGTACTACGATGATCATTTTCAACTATTAAGAATTCATGTTCAATAATTTTTCCTTCCTTTACTTTGATTGGCAATATAACCGAGCCAATATACTGAGTGAAATTTCCTTGTCTTTTTCTGAGGTGATACGGCAAATCATAATTTAATTTCATACCTCTAACAATATTAATATGAGCCACTGATACTTGAGATCTCATATCTACGGATATATGTCTCAAAATTCCTGCTATTTCTAAATTAATAACATTTTTCTGTTCATCGTCGATTAGTATATTTTCCTCTTGCCTCGCACTATTTAAATAGTTTTTCCGGCAACCTTCATCTGAGGCTTGTTGAAAGCTGCCATTCCATTTAAATTCCTGTTATATTTTGCCTTTTTTCCATAACTATTTCCTGTTTGCTTTCTATAATTTATTCTCCTAAAATTTCCTCGTTCATTCCTGCTTCTATGAGATTGAAATCTATTTTCTTTCGAATTGTTAGAAAATTCTGTTCTATATTTATTCATTTTTCCATATTTTTTAAATCTTTTTTCCTTAGCGTAGTTGGAAAACCATTTTCCTGAATCATTTAATCTCTTATTTTGAAAACTATTTCTATTTGGACATCTATATGACATAGGTCCGAATTCTTGACATGTTAGGCATACGCAATTTTTCATATAACAATCTCCTGCTGTGTGCACAATATTATATTCGCATTGAAAGTTCTGAAATTTCTATTCGGTGTATTCGTAATTTGCTCAATTAATTCTTCTTTTTCTGCTAATGTGATGGCTTCTTCTAAACTGACAGGACTTTCAGATAAAACTTTTTTTCTAACAGGATCTAACAATCCAATGGCAAATTGAACCAAAATATCCTGCTCGTATTTTTGCTCTAATACATTGTCAATTCTATTATTTCCTGTGAGGTGCCTTATCTTTGATGCACATATTTTTAATCTCATGAAAAAATTCCTAACTGATTCATTCGTTTTCTGATAACAATTCAAAAATTCTTTTTGTGCTTCTCCAGGTAATTTCAATTTGCTAAACTGCTTCAATAATTCCTTTTTGATTAATTGCCAGTTGTCGGTATTTTGTAATTCATCTTCTGCTTCAATAAATAATCTAGCTATTCCTTTCAATTTTAATCTAACTATAGAACTTATTTGACTGTCTGTCCATTTTGCTACAGCTGCCAAATTCTCAATTTCACGAATAAAATCTTTGATTTCTGTTGTACCATTATAAAAAGGTATATTATCCAAAGTGATAGTAATTGCCGGCTCATACCTAACCCACGGCACTGTTGTCTGAGTTTCCATGATTTAATTATTTTGATAAAAATCTCCATTGATTGAAAATAAAACTTCAATTGCCTTTTCGAATACTTCCTGAGTTTCTGATCGGTATAAACGCTATATCTATTTATTTTCCCAATATCGTGTTTGCAAAATAACAACGATATTATACTAAACTATTTTCACAATTTTTCTACTCATTTACTTCTGTTCAAATTAGTCTTTTTTCCACTGACACTTATTTGTAAAAATAAAAAATTAAAATATTTATTAAAAAATTTCAAATTAAATTTTTGTTTGACACTTTTTTTTTTCTTTGGAAAATATCATATATGCGTTAATGTACTTCCTCAATTATTACTCGCACACCTGACATCAATGTTGAGCACTGGGCTACAGGGTGTTGTGAAAACCACACACCTGACCACCAATGTTGACGACTGGGCTACAGGGTGTTGTGAACTAACCCACCACTCCTGTAATACCAGGCATAATTCGTTAGGTTGGAAAAACAGTATTAAAAGCATCGACTATATGAATATAGTCGAACCGGATATGATATATGGAGCGGCCTACAAATATCAATATCCTTTCTCTCAATACCGGAACATGGGTTGTTTATTCAGGAAGCACTACCGTTCAGAAAGATTCGAACCAAACAATGATTTAATAAAATAATAATGCACTCATAAAAGTTAAGAATGTATATATATATTTAATAAAAATTGACACACAATTCTCTCACTCGTCTATGAACGAATGATAGGCCACAATATTCATACAATGAAAACTAATTTAGCGTATTGGCAGATAATTCTGCAATGATCTTCACAATAGAAATAATTTTACTAAAAGAAATCTTGCAATCAAGTGCTGCAAACGACTAACAATAATTCTCTTTTCGAAAACTTGGTGATCTTGAAAACTATGGACATACTTTATAGACACATACACATTTTAATGGGATGGGTTTTGCCATAAACATAAATACAGAAATACAAACATGAGACTCACCCTGTTTAACACTTATTCACTGGAGTAGTTTTAAACGGCAATTAGATTAGAAGTTATTATTATCAGTTCGTTTTCTTCCGAGTCAATCGGTTATTCTAATTAATTCGACCGGTATATTCGTATACAGGTAAGGTTTTTCTAAGTGATAGTGAACCATTGAAATTGCGGAATCCCGTTATGATCTCTGTTTTGTAAGCTTTGACAATTTGTGGAAACTATACTGTTCACTCGTGTTTTTACTAGGAGCTTCAATACTTGATTTGAATCGGCTGAGTTCTATGTTTGCTGAAGTTAACTACACTGGTTTGGAAACTCTCATTATTATTGCACGATACTGTAATTAGACTGACTTTTTAACCTAACTTTTGAGAATGGCATATTCTCGTGTTCACTGTGGAATACCAAATCGAACTACCTATTGTTGACATGAAACTCACGCTTTTATATGATCTTCAACGCGGGAGCTAGTGGGCGGAGCTTAGTGTGTTTTATGAGTATGTTACGCGGGACATCGTAAAACTGATAAGGGACTTGTTTGTCTAACCCGTTCTGGTTTATCTTATGTTATAATTGGATAATATTTTACTGAATGACAGGTATTTATGATCGCTGGTGCGTTATCGCTGAGTTAATGACCAACAAGTGTGTTTATGAATTTCAGAGGTGTCTCGACTCCCGGTGATTTATAAGTTGTTTACCTCGTCTTTCAACTGCTCAGTGTTTATCGACTTAGTTTTGGTAATTATTTAAACGGACTTCCTTATCTCGCTGTGACTGTAACGGGTAGCAATAAAAACTTTGTTTTTCTCTCCTAGATGAGTCATGTAAGCATTCGGTATACGATGGTTACGTCTTGGTAATTATCTTTTAAATGCATTTCTGTAATTACAGGGCATAACATATTCACATTTCCTCTGAATCCAAGATCCTGCAAGTGCCTCAGAAGCTCTGAATGTTCGGAGGCCTTTGCAAGATCTAGGAGTACCACCAAAGGATGTTTTTTTTTTATCCAAACTATTATAAATTTTTTATTTCAGTGAGCAAATGGCATCATTGGGGGAGTTTCCTTTCATAAATCCAAATTGTTTTTCAGATAACAGTTTCTTTTGTTTCAGATAATTTATCGTTCTGGTTTTTAAGGTTTTTTCAAATACCGTCGCAATATTGCTAATTTGAGTGATTGGCCGGTAGTTCAAGATTTCATCGTGTCTAATTTTGAATAAAGATTTTATAACACCAAGGTTGAATGCATCTGGCCATATTCCATCTTTTTGTTGATTAAAAACGTGAGAGGTTTTGATATTTCATTCCTAATTTTTTTCCAATAGCTCTGCCCGAATTCCGTCAAATACAGGGGCTTTATGATCTTTCAAACTATCTATTGTTCTAGTTTATTAATTTTTGAAATATTGAAGATTCTGCGCTAGTCCCCTTCAATGGTGAGATTGAAGGGGTTCTAATTTTGTCTAGGAATTTCTTGCCTAACGAGGTGTAATGTTTATTAAATAGGTTTGCTATTTCTACACTATCAGTGACGGTTATTCCTTCGTGTTGTAATTGGTTTGTATGATTTTGTTTTTCAGTAGCTGATAGTTCTTTTACTGTTTTCCAAATTATTTTATTGTCGCCTCTGCTATTATCAATTTTGTTTTTGTAATATTAAATTTTTGCACTTTTTATTAGTGTATTTACTATGTTTCGTAAATTATAGTATTAATTTTTTACTACTTCGATATTTTTATTCTTTTGGTACTCTTTGAATAGTTTATTTCTATGATTGAAACTCTTGACTAAACCTTGTGTTATCCAGTTTTTCCTCTTTACTTCATTATGTTTTAAGTTGTGTGATTTGGATAAAAACGATATAATATCTGTACATGCAACAACATCTTGCAATGAATAAAAGTGAGTCCAATCATGATTTTCCAACTTATTTTTCAATTTTTCATAGTTGACTATAGTGACGGCATTATGTATTTTTATAGGCATTTTTTTAGTGTTTTAGCGGCAACTCCAGCAGTGTAGCCAAGTAGTCTGTTACATCTATTTCTAAGACTGCAGATGACAAGGCAATCTCATTTTCCGAATTTTTATAAAATGTGTGATCTAAGCATGTATCACTCTGTGGTCTAGTCTGACAGTTTATCAGGGAATAGAAATTGTATTCATACATAACATTGAAATAATTGAAAATAACATCGTCCTCATCTAAAATGTTCAAGTTCATATCACCTACAATAAATAACATGGTGGGTTAAATTATACTTTCTTTAAATATTCTGTCAAGGCGGTGATGGATTGTTTCGAATCAGAACTTGGGGACCTATAGACTGCAGTTATAGAATAAAGTTCATTATCTATTTCAAATGTTACTTCTATGGCTTTGCTTATATGTATTTGTATTATTGGGAAATTTCATCGAAGACTAGTCGAGATATATATCAAGACTCCATCACATTAACATTCCCTTCGTTATATATTACATTGTAACCAATAGCTCGAATTCATTAACAATTCCCTTAATTAGATTGAGAAAGTATATCAGTTACCTGGGTACATTCTAAATGGGTCAAATAGAATATCGAACGAAGGCAAAGCGACCCTCATTTATTTATGATATAGACGTTCAGGTCTCCAAACTCAAGCAACAGAATTACCCAGATCAGACCCAAAACAAGTAATTTATTAGGGTTACAGTAATAGAAAATGGTCATGTTTCCGGTTTGGCAACAAAGATCTCTTGTTCTGAAATAGGGCGATTTTCGTAACACTCTCCAGTCTCTGTTCAGTGTAATGCAATAACAAACCTTTCCTCCAAACTTTATGAGTTTTTGTTTTTACCTCATGATAGATTGATAAGGGAAATAACCATCAGCGTTATTAATAAAGAACAACAGGGTACGTTGATTGGTTTGGGTGTGATAAGGATTTTTATGTTCCCGCTAATAATAAATCGAATTTTATCTTTGGATTGTGTTGACTCACTAATATGAAGGAGCAATGTATATCTTATGTAGTAGTTATGTTTATCATTGCTGTATTGTCAAAAAGTACATAATTTTTTAGACACATTTGTGCATGGATGTCCAATTTGTTGGAACCTATGCATCTTACATATTGAATGAACCTATTGGAATTTAATTACCTCTGACAGTATACAATTTATTTTTTGTGTTATTCGTTCATAAATATTTTTTTTGCACACGCTCCACAAAATGCCTACTTTGGATACTGAAAATTGTCGGCAAAATACCACTTTAACGGACTAGGCCGGTGAAGTCGTCATGCCAACACTTTATCGGACTATTTTTGTTCATTCAGAAAACTTATAAATAATATCCTAAAAACGTTTCAGGAAACGGAATAAACTATGGATATTTGAAATTTTGTAGAGACAGCCACGTTTTCTTCGAAATATTCTTTTAGAATGCCTATTTCATGAAAAATAAACACTTATATTTGACAAAAGTTTCATTGATAAACAATCGCTAAGCTAGATTTTTGCACAACTTCCTTCACTACCGTAACATAAAGTTAAGTTAGCACAGCATCTACGTTATTTCAAGACACATTGGAAAATATGTTATAATAGGTATTATTTAGTGCTTTTTTATCACTAATTTATACCATAATCTGTATATTTGTTGCTTTTTGCGTTAGATAAAAAACGAGTTCCTGCTAAGCATCTTCGTTACTTTCTTGCCAGTACTAAAATCACATAAACTCTTTCTTAGTGCTAGTGATTTCACTCTTATAAGAAAAAAAAGGAGTTTTTACCGATTTAAGGCGGAAATGTGAACGGGGCTTGGTTTGCGGAGTGGGGTAGGTAGATGGGAGAGTAGAGGTTTCAAGATGTTGGGTTTCCTGCATCCATCATCGCTTTTATTTTGACAATTTGGACGCATTTTGATCTCAAGTGCTTCAATAATGAATTTCGCTTGTAGAGTTTCTCAGTAGCAATAGTTGTGTCCTGTTTCTTCACGGTGTTTGGAAAGTATTGAGGAAGGGAAAATGTGTCGAACGGCAAGTTGATGTTCGGCTTGTCACTCGTCTGTTAGTTTGTTCTATGTATGTCCTAAGGAATTTGAAACGTAGTATTTCGTATATTCCTTGTGACTCATCAGCTATACCTTTGGGAGATCTGAGAAAGTTAGAAATTTGATTATTTGCTGTGAATATGGTCTTCATATCGTGATTCTTCAAAATGTTGCCGATGTTGTCGGTGAAACCTTTGATGTAGAAAAGAAAAGCCTTGTGTGATACTCATAACCACCGAAATATATATATATTGCTTAGGTACAAAATTAGGAATATTGGTGTATGCAACAATGACAAAGAAAACTCTTTAAGGTTTATCCAAGCTTTCGGAAATGTTTATTTCCGTCATCAGAGAAACTACAGTTGGATTAGTACCAACTGCTGTGGTTTGTGGTTATTTTAAATATGTACTATTATTAGATATTACATTGCTGCCAACATTTGGATTAATGCCTAAAGACAATAAATAGAAGTAGATCTCACTCAAATTGTTTACATCTGCGTACTACAAAGTTTTATTTAGTTTGACCTACTTATAGTTGTCCGATTTACGTGAAATTTGGCAGGTGTTCATAATTCCGGTGACAATACGATATGGAATTTTTGCTAGAGGAGAAACAAAATGGCGGCTCCCATATGGCGGACGAATTTTGTGATTGTGGTTCGATACTATTTAAGATTGCTATGTGGGGATTTTTGGGACAGAGATTATGGTTATAGCCCGATTCCAATGAAAATTGGTATGTGGGGTCTTTGGGGACAGAAATCGTGATTTTTTTTGTCAAAATCCACGAATTCAAGATGGCGGCACCAAGATGGCGATGAGTTTTGTGATTATAGCCCGATTTCATTCAAAATTGGTGTCTGGGGGTTCTTAAGGTCGGACATCATGATGGTTTTGTCAAAATTCATGAATTCAAGATGGCGGCTCCAAGATAGTGACGCGTTCTGTTATTTTGGCCCGATTCCATTCAAAATTGGTATGTGGGTTTTTTTGAGGTCAGAGATTGATAAATTCAGAATTCAATAAGATGAATGACTGGGAAGATTTGATTAAAAATTACAAAAAAATATTAAGGCAAACTTTTTTACTAATGCATTAAAAAGGAAAAAAATATTTCTTCAGTTGTTGGACCTAGGTTATTCTGTGAGTAGCAGATTCAAAATCTTGCCGCGAAAGAATACCTATTTTATATTCGTGGCAAGTATTTGAATCTGCTACTCACAGAAAAACCTAGGTCAAACAAGCTTGGATAAACCTTAAAGAGTTTACTTTGTCATTCCTGCATATACCATTATTCCTAATTTTATACCTAACTAGTCAGCAATATATATTTCGGTAGTTATGAGTATCTCACATGGCTTTTCTTTTCTACATCAAAGGTTTCACCGACAAAATTTCAAAGAATCGCGACATGAAGACCATATTCACAGCAAATAATGAAATTTCCAACTTTCTCAGATCTCCCAAAGGTGTAGCTAATGAGTCCCAAGGAATATACGAAATACCACGTTCCAAATTCCTTAGGACATACATAGAACAAACTAACAGATGAGTGACAAGCCGAATTTACGAACATCAACTTGCCGTTCGACAGTACTTTCCAAACACCGTGGAGAAACAGGACACAACTATTGCTACTGAGAAACTCTACAAGCGACATTCATTATTGAAGCACTCGAGATCAAAATGAGTCCAAATTGTCAAAAAAAGCGATCATGGATGCAGGCTACCCAACATCTGGAAACCTCTACTCTCCCATCTACCTGCCCCACCCCGCAAACCAAGCCCCCTTCACATTTTTGCCTTGAATCGGTTAAAACTTGTTTTTTTCTCATACGAGCGAAATCACTAGCACTAAGAAAGGGTTTATGTGATTTTAGTATATGCAAGAAAGTAACGAAGATGCTTAGCAGAAACTCGTTTTTTATCCAGTGCTAAAAGCAATAAATATTCAGATTATGGTATGAATTAGTAATGAAAAAGCACTAAATAATACCTATTATAACATATTTTCCATTGTGTTTTGAAATAACGTAGATGCTGTGCTGTGCTAACTCAACTTTATGTTACGGTAGTGAAGGAAGTTGTGCAAAAATCTAGCTTAGCGATTGTTTATCAATGAAACTTTTGTCAAATATAAGTGTTAATTTTTCATGAAATAGGCATTCTAAAAGAATATTTCAAAGAAAACGTGTGCTGTCTCTACAAAATTCCAAATATCCATAGGTGGTTTATTCCGTTTCCTGAAGCGTTTTTAGGATGTGTCTAAAGAATTATGTACTTTTTGATAATACAGCAATGATAAACATAAATACTACAAAAGATATGCATTGCTCATTCATATTAGTGAGTCAGCATAATCTGAAAATAAAATTCGATTTATTATTAGCGTGAACATAAAAATCCTTATCACACCCAAACCAATCAACGTACCCTGTTGCTCTTTATTAATAACGTTGATGGTTATTTCCCTTATCAATCTACCATGAGGTTAAAACAAAAACTCATAAAATTTAGAGGAAAGGTTTTTTTATTGCATTATACTGAACAGAGACAGCACAGCATGTGACTGGAGAGATCTTTGTTGCCAAACCGGAAACATGACCATTTTCTATTACTGTAACCCTAGAAATTATTTGTTTTGGGTCTAATCTGGGTAATTCTGTTGCATGAGTTTGGAGACCTGAACGTCTATATCATAAATAAATGAGTGTCGCTTTCCCTTCGTTTGATATTCTATTTGACCCAATTAGAATGTACCCAGGTAACTAATATATTTTCTCAAACTAATTAAGGTAATTATTAATGAATTCGAGCTATTGGCTCCAAGATGGCGATGAGTTTTGTTATTATAGCCCGATTTCATTCAAAATTGGTGTCTGGGGGTTTTTGAGGTTGGTCATCATGATGTTTTTGTCAAAATTCATGAATTCAAGATGGCGGCTTCAAGATGGTGACGCGTTTTGTTATTTTGGCCCGATTCCATTCAAAATTGGTATGTGGGTTTTTTTGGCGTCGGAGATTCATAAATTCAGAATTCAATAAGATGACCGATTTCATGAATGACTAGGAAGAATTGAATAAAAAAAAAAAATTGAGGACAAGCTTTTTTACTAATGCACTAAAAAGGAAAAAATTATTTCTTTAATTGTTTGACCTAGATTTTTCTGTGAGTAGCAGCAATATTTTGAATCTGCTACTCACCTAGGTCCAACAACTGAAGAAATAATTTTTTCCTTTTTAGTTCATTAGTATAAAAGCTTGTCTTAAAATTGTTTTTTAACCTCTTTTATTTTTTGATGTAGTTGTTTTTTTAGGAAATGAAATCAATTTCTAAAAAGGTTCTGTTTGTTGCATGTACTGGCAGAGCGCATCTTCCGGGGTGCAATCTGCAGTCACTTTTATGAGAAATTATTCTGCTTGACCTAGATTTTTCTGTGAGTAGCAGCAATATTTTGAATCTGCTACTCACCTAGGTCCAACAACTGAAGAAACAATGTTTTCCATTTTAGTTCATTAGTATAAAAGCTTGTCTTAAAATTGTTTGTTAACCTCTTTTATTTTTTGATGTAGTTGTTTTTTTAGGAAATGAAATCAATTTCTAAAAAGGTTCTCTTTGTTGCATGTACTGGCAGAGCGCATCTTCCGGGGTGCAATCTGCAGTCACTTTTATGAGAAATTATTCTGCTTGATAATGCTCTTCGCGTTTGACCAATATATTGTTTATTATAACCTTGACAAAGGGTACTTTAAATTACATTTGACATTGAACGTAAGGGAATTTTATCTTTAACTTCAAAGTGAATTGATCTGATGGCTAGAACTGTTTTATACGCTATTTTAAACTTATCAGGAGAGTGAAATAATCTGGTTTGAGTTTGGGAGTGATCTCTCTTATATATGGTAATGAAGTGAAAAAAGATTCTGTAGTTCATTGTTGTTTGAGTGAATGCTTGAATAATATCATTTGAGGCTTGTGCTTCTAAGTAAGTAAGTAAGTTGAATAACGTTTTTGGATATGAATTTTCTAAATACAGGTTTAAAAGAATATTTGAATTTTGTTTATGGAATTTCGGGAGATTCTCGGTACTCTGATTTCAAATTGTTTTACCGAACTCACTGTCATTGACTGTTTGTGATGAGAGTGGTAATTCAGGTATCTGCCTGTTCTGTGTGGTTTCCTGTACCAATCCACCAGTAGCCTGTTCTCTGTTGTTGGTATGAGCTTGGTATCAAGCAATAATACAGAATTGATGTGAGGATCGTGGCTGTTGACGGTATCGAGAACCTCATTCACACCTTCATTTGGTAATGCCATTATGATAATTAAGATTGAAAGATAAAACTGGAATAATATTGTCTAACAAATCGTCCATGACGCACGCTGCCTAAATGGGTGAAATGGACGGCCCCATTAGGGTGCCAAAGGTTTGTTCATGAATGTTATCAATAAATGGAAAATATGTATTTACAAATAGGAAGGTCAACAAGTTGAAAAATGTCTCTTCGTTAATGCGATAATAATAACTGATACGATCCCAATTTTTTTGTATTGCTCTTATAAAAGCATCGAAATAGACATTGATTTCTTTTTATATTTATGAAGCAACGAATATTTCAATTAGCAAACGTCACTAGTTAAAATGTCCTCCATGAATATCTGGCAGATAATCAGATCTCTAGAACTTCCGAAACACACCCAAGAACTCCAGTGCTGCTCTATCTATCTGGAACAGTGACAATACAAAACTTCTCCCTAATAAAACCAACACTCTGTCTGTTACATTCGCGATATATTGGAATTTAAACAGTCCTGTTTGTTCATATTGGTTTTATATGATCTACTTCCTATACTCTATGCACAAATTAATTTTCAAATATCAACTATAAACTTCGTTCAATGTATAGGGATTATCTCCACCACACAGATAAAAGTTGTCAGATTATATTTTTAGTGCTTCGTTTCCATTCTATGCTACATTTCCGTTCATATAATGATATCCAAAACTATGTCTATACGTCCAAACAAATTTGGATCGATATTGCTTTCCAAGATGTTATTTTTCTTGAAAGTCCGAACATATTGGAGCTATGAGAACTGAATTCATTTATTTTCTCTCGATACCAGACAACCATAAAATAACCAAACATTTTTTGCCTTATTTGTAAAATATTTCCACATGTTCATTAATATATGTTGGTTTATACCTTCTATGACGTAGTGGTTTGGGTGCAGCACTTAATTCAATGAAATATTCATGGGATTGAAACAAGAAATAGTCTTCGTCATGTAACTACTACATGGGAATACCCTTTGAAGTTTATCGATTGCTTTAATGTTTTTGTAGTTTTCAAATAATTTCTTCGTCATAAACTTTGTTTGAAGGTTGTAGACGATGTGGTAACTTGATTACTATCGTTTCGGACGTCCATCGTCTTAATGTATTTTAAAGGTTTTCACGACGTTTCGAATGCTTTTACCTGCAATCGTCTTCAGGTGAATACTGACAAGTTTAGGTGCTACTTAGCAATTTATATGACTGTCGGCGCAATGATGCGTGCAATTCCGCCATGTGTAGCGGTGCGTGTAATTTCGCGCGGTGTGGTGGTGCGTGAAGTTTCGCGCCTCTGCAGCTCGCTAGAAAGAGCTCCAACCATCCGAGTTCGACGAAGAGAGGGATCGTGAGAACATTGGTAGAGAGAGCGACGCACATATGCAACGACGTGGAGTCACTAGATGCCGAATTAAACCACATCAGAGAGGACCTCCACCGGAATGGATATCCCAAGAAACTCCTAGAAGAAGTATTGAAACAACTCCGGAGAACGAAGACATCTGAAGAGCAACAACAAAGCACAGTGATCTGCCTTCCGTACATCAGAGGTGTCTCCGAGAAGATCAGAAGGATCGGAAACAAGTTCAACATCAAGAGCTGCTTCCAATCCGGCAGTACTTTACGGAGTTTTCTGACCAAGACCAAACCTGACAACAAAAATGAAATCATTAAGAATTGCATTTATGAAGTTCCATGTGAATGCGGAGATTCCTACATTGGAGAGACAAAGAGACCGTTATCAGTAAGATTGGATGAGCACAAGAAATGGACTCAACGTGGAGAAACATCAAAATCGGGAATCGCTGACCACGCCTGGACTGAGCACCATCTAGTACTATGGGACGACGCAAGTGTTCTACATAGAGAGGAGCATTGGTTCAAACGAAAGTTCAAAGAGGCCACCTACATCGAAGCCAATAACGCCTTTAGTCAACCAAGCGTTGAGATCAAGAACGTATGGAAACCCCTGATTGCTCTTTCTGGCGGGCTGCAGAGGCGCGAAACTTCACGCACCACCACACCGCGCGGAATTACACGCACCGCTGCACCTGGCGGAATTGCACGCATCATTGCGCCGACAGTCATATAAATTGCTAAGTAGCACCTAAACTTGTCAGTATTCACCTGAAGACGATTGCAGATACAAGCATTCGAAACGTCGTGAAAACCTTTAGAATACATTAAGACGATGGACGTCCAAAACGATAGTAATCAAGTCATAAACTTTGATGCACATTCCATAAGATGGAGAGGCGAGTTCTTAGAAATATTATATTCCTTCAATCGTTTTTGTAAGTTTTTTATATATTTTTTAGTGAATTTCATCCAGGTTTTCTGTTTTTTGTACAAAATTGCGAGATATATTCGAGTTATCTTATTTCAGATTTCAATGTTTACTGTTACTGAATCAATAAATATATTCGTTGGAACCAGCTTTTTTTTGTTGAAAACTTTAAGGTAGGTACATTCCAGAAAAATACTTCAATGCCAGTTTATCGTTCTTCAATTCACGTAACCCATGAGTCTTTTTTATTGAATCTAAAGAAGCAGCTATGTTTGTTACAAACGAACAAGCCTAATAGTTAGGTGAATTGATTATGAGCATAGGGTCAAAACTTCAAGTAATCAATAGATTAATTGATAAATTCACCCTTCCGAGTAACCGCGTCATGTGTTTTATCTGCCTAACAATTCCATCATAGGGGTCTATTTCCATTCCTTTAAGGACTACTCTGATGAAGGGGTGATTCATGTATTAAAAGAGATTTGAGCTATGTTTCTTGCGAATGGAACCATGAACTGGAAAAGCTTCAAAATTGACCAACAAAATAAAATCATCTGACATAGTAATTTAACTACCGTTCAACTTAAAAAGAAGCATAAAACTTTACCAAGCTCATACATACAGTTGCTTACGATAATACAGAGGGAAAAGGTCAGATAACCAAAAGCGTGAATTATCCAGTTGAAATAAGAGACCCATTAGCAGGAAAATGGAGCTAGAGGAAAATGGCAACAATCGAGAGATCTGGCTGATATAGCTGTACTCAATAACAAAACTCTGAAGCTCAGAAGAGAAATTCGGCGGATTAATGAAGAATCAATTAGCTCCTATTTACAAAAAGTACCTGCAGATGAAGAAACCAATTATTCTCTTTGGAGGGTCACCAAAGGAATTAAGAGACCTATTAGAAGCAACAATGGACCATATGTCAGAGATAGTAAGCAAAAATCAAACTAATATTTTCACGCCTTACCAAAGGCAAATGGATCATTACCATGACAGGAATAATATTGATAATGCAAGATCTGAAAATGTAACTCCGAAGAAGTTGTTGAGGAAATAAAAATAATCTGATTCCAAAAAAGCACCCGGTTTTCATGGTGATATACTAAAGCAGATGTCTAGAAAATTACTCTCGTCTTAATCGATTTGAAAGTTTTTCACGACGTTTCGATTGCTTGTATCTGCATTCGTCTTCAGGTGAATACTGACAAATTTAGGAGCTATTTACCTATTTATATGTCTGTCGGTACAGTGGCGCGTGTAATTCCGCCATGTGCAGTGATGCGTGTGATTTCGCGTGGTGTGCCGGTGCGTGAATTTTCGCGCCTTTGCAGTCCGTCAGAGAGGGGAATGAGCGGTTTCCAAACGTTCTTGATCTCAACGCTTGGTTGACCGAGGGCGTTATTGGCCTCCTTGAACTTTCGTTTGAACCAATGCTCCTCTCTATGTAGAACGCTTGCGTTGTCCCATAGAATTCGATGGTGCTCAGTCCAGGCGTGGTGAGCAATTCCCGATTTCGACGTTTCTCCGCGTTGGGTGGAATGAACACAAGAAATGGACCAATAATCCCTAAACTTTTCGAAACATTACTTCCCAGAAGGCTGCAACCGCTGATAGATAAAAAAAGTAAATTTTCAAAAAATTTCCAATTTGGATTGA
Source organism: Gonioctena quinquepunctata (assembly GCA_018342105.1). NCBI lineage: Eukaryota > Metazoa > Arthropoda > Insecta > Coleoptera > Chrysomelidae > Gonioctena > Gonioctena quinquepunctata. The sequence goes on from JAFIRS010000251.1 coordinate 854,925, forward strand.
GGCAATAGCTTTCAAAAATTACCAGATGCATAGAAAAACTGTCCGGGAAAATGTTCGCCGGCCTAGGCTGTCAAAATCGGTCCCTACCGGTTTCTTATATACATTTTAGACAGTAAATAAATACACGCAAACAACCAACACATCAATTGAATATATTATTACACATATGGAACGTTTATTATAACAATTTTTGAATATTCATAGTCATGTTGCAGTTTGTACCATTATTAAACATGGGCTGAACTCTGCCTGAAAAGTCATTCCTCCTCTAAATTTATCTGTGGTACCTGAATAGTCAGCGACGTTATTGCTCTTTTATTCTTCGGCAATAATACTAATAGTATTAGCAGATTTATCTTTGTCACTTCCTCCTATGAATATTTTATTTGCTATGTCTTCTTTATTTGTAAAATATTTCTCTATATATCCTTCGGCAACGGTAGAGAATTTCCGTCCCCCATGCCTCTTTGAAGCAATTAAATCTGCCCCAGCATTAACCAAAATTGTTGCAGAGGACCGACGGAAACAATGTCCTGTGTATTCATGTTCATGAGGCAAATAATAAAAAAATTGCGACAATTTGAGGCATTTTGCCAAACTGATGTATTCCCACTACTTGCCTGCAACCTTTCCCATCCGAATATTTGAAGAAAAAGCGGCAACTTTCAAAATTTTCTGGACGCCATGCGACATATTTTCTTTACAATGGCATATAAGTTTCGTTTATCACAAATGATCTTGGTTTGTTCGTTTTATTATAGGTAGTTTAATCAAAAGCTTAGGTCCAAAATCTTCTGTCATTCAAATTCAATTGATATAGTTCATCACGGCGAAATTCACCGGCAACACCAAATATTAAGGCAACATAAAAAGTAGCACTACATAAATATCCAGGTTATTTTAAAACTCATACATTCTAAACGTACCTCATTCATTAAGTATATATAATCTGGTGCTTGAGAAATGAACATTTCAATTTTTTTATCCAACAAAACTTTTGACTTCTTTGGTTTATAGTTGTCACTTTGACGTTTCAGGAAAGCACGTAATTTCGAATATTTTGTAATATCAATATCTTCTTGTAGTAAGTATAGCACTCAGCATGGAGTAATTTGACCATGGATGCCTTCAACTTCGTAGATAAATCGGAAAAGTATGCAATCATGACATTTTTAGATCGGGAAGTCGTCTTTTTTTGTTGGCCATAATCCATGTAAGCGTGTCCATATTTTGCTTTGGATTTATTTGGCAATAAATTTAAGATGACATTTTCAGCAGCATTTTCTAACTCTGGTGGTGTCCCGCACACCTGGACATCATCATCACTGTCCATTTTGAATATTTTAAAATATTTTTCAGATAAGTAGGTATTAAACCGAAATAAGTAGTGAATTTCTGACTTCTGTCACATCAATAAACAAACAGTGATTGTCAAGGAAACGATTTCATAGGCAATAAGATGGTAATAAAAAATTGTTATGCATTTATAAAAATTCTTTAATTTATGATAATGTTGATTGCGATTTCAGAAAAAATAGTATGTGTACCTCGTAGTAAAAGCACATTCCCAGACTTCAATGCTTTGCTCAACGCCTCGGCCAACAATTCACATTGTCGTCCGGGAATGTATTGCTTTGACTACTAGATACACAATGTACTATTTGAAGACCCATGTGAATGTAAATTGGGAGAGATAAAGAGGGCGTTATCCGTAAGATTGGCTAAATTCAAGAAATGGACGTCAAAATCGGGAATTGCTGACCACGCTCGGACTGAGCATCATCGAATTCTAGAGAAAATGCAAGCATTCTACATAGGCATAGGTTCGAATTGAAGTACAAGAAGGTCCTTCTTGCGGTAATTCATGATCAAGTTACTTTCACCAAATTAAGGCCATATTCGATTAACGCTGAATATCTTGGCATGATTCTTGACGCAGAAGCTCTTCAGGTGTTGGACAACCAACATCAGGCCGGAAGATTGAAGACAAAGAAGTCAATAGATCTGGTGTAGTGTATTTTATGTGAAGCAAAGGATAGTGCATGGGAGGAGTATATATAGTTTAGAAAATTATTGAGGATAATTCAGAATTAATGCAGTGACAGTCAATGAAATACCTACCCTGAAGATTTATCAGATGTAAACTAATGGTAAGTCCTTAGATACAAGTATTAATATTCTATCAAGAAAATACAAATGTTGTGTTTATTTTTTAGGTTTTAGGCCTATTCCCCAAATAAAACTACCATGATACAGTTGAGCTTTACAGTTTGCTGTTTTCTGCATTACAAGTGGTGAGTATGCTCATGGATTCACGTGGACCTATATCTTGTGAGAATATTTTTTTTTTTTTGAAAATTGTGTCTGCTTTATCTTTCCTCTCGGTGTGAGTGTAATTTGTATTTGGATTCCACCATTTGTCAATTCTCTGTAAACCTCATTCCTTGGTAATATTGAACGAATTCGGTAATGTAAAACGAGAAATTTTAATTGGAATTGAGAACATTACGAATTTATTTTCGACTAACTATCCACAAACGTATTAGTCCCACAACGTTGTTTTTGGAAACCAGTCATTTACGATAGAAAATTGACCCAGTGTTTCGAATATAACTACTTCTCCTACAATAACTTTATTACGACTTCTGATATCAGAAGTGTGTAGTTTTGAGAATGATAAATCAGAGTGTAGCAGCAATTTCTCGACTGAAAGAGGTAATGAAGAAACCTACCTCGTTCTCCTTGGATCAAGATTCGCGGAAGTCACAATTGGTTTGTTATAACATGGTATCTATTCACGATGGTAGAGATACACTGCTAAAAAGCACTGAATTACTATTTACATGGGTGGGTGATTGGTTGAGTGGCATTTGGAGAGTTCTGGTTTGAAGCCTGTTACACCTGAGCTGAGATGTAACCCTCATTTTGAGTTTGAAGTTAAGGCATCAATTACGAAGGCGTAGACGGGCCAACAACATTTTTTTTTAACATTAGAAATTGCCACTTTGAACTGAAATTGTACTTTGAAGGGACAATTTCACTTTGAACTACAATTGTAACATTGAAGTGAAAATTATCACTTCGAAGTGACAATTGTCACTTACAAAAACATCTGGAATTGCCATTTTGAGTGACAATTGTCATTCAATTGTCACTTTGAACTGACAATTGTCACTTCGAAGTGACAATTGTCACTTCGAACTGACAATTGTCACTTCAAATTCTGATGTTGACAACGCTTCATTAAGCCTGGAAGGGTATGACAATAACGGCATTCGCAGGCAACAGCTCTATCATTTGTGAAAAGTAGTCTTCAAACACATCCGCATAAATCTCCTCGTGGTAATCTTTTGTTGATTTCGAGACGAATTGCAGCAAACCACCATCGACAAAACCATGCTCCAATATGGGTCATAATTAACCTACGCCCTTCTCCGATCGGTGAAAGGTAACCCAGTGGAATATCCTTCCATGACTGCTTGGCGGGAAGTTTTTATGTTAGTGTCGACCCATGTTTTCTGCACAGTATGTTCTTCGTTAAGCCATGTTTCGTCCAAATAATAAATTGTCCTTCCTTCAGATCGATACTTCCTGATCGTCCTTGAATAATTTCTTCTCCAACGCATAATTTCGTCTTTATCTATAAGGAGGGATTTTCTATTCTGCTTTTTCCAGGAAAAGCCTATCTCGCGTAAAAGTTTCCATAATTCGGTTCTGCCTACTTGTGGTAAATCGTCGTCTTCCAAAATTGACTGTAGAACTTTGTCTATTGTTGGTATCTCTTTATTTATATAAAAAAATTGAACTTTCCTTCGCATGGCGGTCCCATCGAAGTCATCGATTGATAGTGACTTCTTTCCTAAATTTTGTTTTGGTTCATTAATGTCTAAATTTCTCCTCTCGTTCAAAAATCTGTAAATTGTTCTTTCACTCACTTCCGCCGTATTAGAACATGTATACACTATCTGGCGAACGGAACTCGTGGGTTGTTGATAAACAAGTGCAGCATGTATTTTAAGCACTATAGTTTTTTCTCTTTCAGAGTAAGCAACAAATGTATTGGGTTTAACTGTTGTAAAGTTTGCACCCGATGTCATTTTCATAAACACTACTCAAAAATAAGCAGTAGCTCGTCACGAACTCCCCTCCACAGCGAAGCGGTATTCTATTGTATTTTGTAGAAACTAGCAGACAGGGGAAACCCAGAATTCCTTTATTTATTTGCTTTTAATACCAACTAATGATCCTATAATGGGGCAGGTACCTCCACTTTGCATTCATAATAACAATATCGAATTGTATGGTTTTACCTAAGAAGTAAGCAAATTTTAATTATGAGGTATTAACTAAGAACCCTCATTCCGTAATAATGTCCGATTTTTAGAAACGAATGTACAGTTGAATTCCATCCTGATATTGTATTTCGACCTGACTATTTACTATAGTAAATGTTCAAATATTCACCTCAATTCCTTCATAATAACAAAAGGTGAGGGGAATAGGTATTAGTATTATTATATATTCATTTTGTAGGTATTTAACCATATTGTCATAACTTGCTTTCAAGTAAATCAGTGTTTACAGTATAAAAGTTCGTAAAAGTATCATTGAATTTCCATCTTACATTTTGGTAGGAAATGTAACTCCTATGGTTTATGTTTATTTTATACCTAATACCACGAAGTTGTGCTGCCAGTGGAAATTTTCAACTATATCGCACTTAATTTGAATGACATTGTTTCCCAGAATTTTTTAATAATCGGCCCTATTGCGCTTAAACAAAGTATAATTCGGTATGCACTGTTTAGTTCCTGGACTGACCCAAAAGGTCAAGCTTTTGAATTTGGAAAGCTTTGAACGATAAGTCAAGCTTTAGGCTACAATTCAAAAAATAGTATATTATATACCAAGGGACTGAAGTGACCCGTTTAATCCCGCGACTGGCGTTTGTTAACCACTCAAGTGATTAAGTCACTTTAGTCGCACGGTATATATACTTACTGTACTTTCGGAGGATAAATTATTAAAATTATATGACCTGAAATTTAAAAACGCCATGTCAATGTTACAGTTCCATTTGAAAAATACCAGTTATATTAGTAATATTTAATCAGCTTGCTTTGAATTGAGAAACGGTAACTACAAATAAGACAAGTCACAAATAAAAAATCTGTCAGTGTCATGAATTTCGTGATCACAATTCTCGAAATGGAGAATTTCTGATTGAAAAAAGCAGCAGAACAGGCTCTAGAAGGTATTTTGCAATAAAATCAAGGAAAATATATGGGGCGCAATACCAGACATTCATTCAATGGTCCTGCGAGGAATCCAGGACTTTTTCTACCTCAACACTTTGGGCCTTTTACTTCATACTGAAAACCATGCTCAAAAATTAAGGATATAAAGCGAAAAAAGCGAAGATACTAAACAGGAAATCAGGTTGACAAATTTCTATTGGAAGTACCAGATAATCATTTTTTAATGACAAAGGTTAGTGACTGCAGGAAAGATTTTATAAGTTTGGCAATAATCATTAACATAATTATTCTTAGGTGGTACTCAGTTTTGGTATTGTGGGGGCCTGAAGAAGTACTGAGTTAGTTCAGTTAACGGTGGACGATGATACTGATATTTAATATTAAAAATACCAAAAACAAGGTAGAAAAAAATTTTATCGTGAAAAATTTAGATAAAAACGAAGTAAATTTTATTGAACTGTGCCGGAAGTATATGGCTTTGAGAAAGGCTGCGACTCCTCATTCAAGATTTTTCGTTCGTTATCAAATTAATCAATTTACAACGCAGCCAGTCGGTAAGGATGTATTTGGAAAACCATTCCAAAAAGTAGTATCATTCTTAAAACTGCCCGATTCATCATTATATACTGGACACTGCTTTTTTCGAACACCCACCTCTTCATTACCTGATTCTGGTGCATCTGTGGATGTTTTGAAAATACATGCAGGATGGAAATTGGCAGCCGTCGCAGAGGGCTACTTTGAAAATTATATCAATAATAAAAATGCTATAGCCCACAACATTTCTGGAGATGGTGACCTGGAAGCATCCCAAATTCCCGGATCTTCTTCAAACACTTTTTGGCTCGTTTCTGAAGCTATCGCATGTCCTTCTACATCTACATGAATATACTATCGCATGTCATTCTACATCTACATGAATATACATAATTGAATATAACTTTAGAAAAATCGAATTAAACGGTTTTCTTCACATAAAGGATTCAATATAAAATTGAACCAGAAAATGGTAGATCTCAGGTGAAAAACAACTACTTTCCTGGCAAATACCACGCAGAACATTGAATGATATTCACCTGAAAATCCATGCATACTTCCATATAATATCAATGGACATTGAATGCAAATGTTTCTTTCTGATAAGATCGATTATGTTTAATTTGAATATAACTTTCTCAAACATTTTTCAATTATGATCATTGATGACACTGACAACGTCTTCACTTAAATAGAAATGTTACATTGATGGTGTTATTAAATGTTTCAATAATAATGCTAGGATTCCCACTTTAGTCCCTAGGAATTAAATGAACCCTTTAGTCCCTGTTTGGAGGGACTAAAGTACTCACTTCAGTCCCGGAAGTGCAAAAATAAGTGAATCCAGTGTTTTTGTAGAAGGTACTCGGAAAACAAAAAATTAAAGAATATGTTTTGGACGAGCACTATTGAAATTTGATTAAAAATTACAAAGTGAAAGAACTATATTGGTACTATAATAACCATATTTCTGCTAAAACCCCATATAAATTATGTTGTACCAATTTTCAATTTCAGCTGGGTTACCTCCGTGAATATCTTCTCTTTCAAGGACTCATCATTATTTCCTCTGTACTTCACATGAAAAATTGTAGTCTTGGGAAGAGGAAAGTTTTCGAATGTCCCTTATTTTCTTGAGAATTTTCGAGATCAATGTTGCGGTTTTTTCTATCCCAATCATGGAGAACATTTATTGTATGAAAATTCATCGAATACCCTGGAAATTGAGAGTATATTAAGAAAAGAAATAACGCTTATAACAAGAAAACATATATTTAAGGAAAAAAAGTAAATAAAGAATCGGAAAGTCCGGACAAACTTAGTGCAATTATTGTCAACATTATTAATGAATGAATCTCCATCACTAGCGAAAATAAAAATCAATATCGAACATAAATATTGCATGAAGGAATGGAATCTGAAAGTATGTGCTTTTGAAGAAATGGAAACGAGAAGTTCAATTTTGTCGGTTGTGTACAAAATAGAAAAGATAGCAAACGCTATAATATGCTGATTTTATTTTAAAAAATCAATCAATTATTGAAGGGTTCCATGCGAATCGTAAATAGAGAATCATTTATAAATACTGACGGTAAGTATCGCAAAAATACCATAAAATAATGCTGGTGGGGTAGGCAAAGAAATGTTTAATTTATTTATATTTATCAATAGGATTTTTGCTGCTTGATACTATTTTTCAATAATTACACCAAAGCTTACATACCAAACGTAGTTCTGCGATTCATCATAATTTAATAACTGAGAGGGATTCTTTAAAATAGTATACAGTGCGAAATCTAACTTATTGCACAACCGCTAACAGTTGACAGCCCATCAAAAAATGAAAATATTTTTCCTTCATAAGAAAAAAAATTAAAGTATGTTTCACTCACCAAAACTTCGCTGTTTCGCGGTTGACAATTTTTTTATCTTCAACCTGTAATTTGTTATAAAATGGCATTGTATACAGGTGTGCAAGAGGTCAGATACACCCTGTGTATGTATATAGTTGAAAAATAAATTGAACAATTTAGATACAAATATAATTGACAATTATTGTAAGTGGTCTAAATGCTATTTTCACTGATAATTTCGCTAACACTATCTGCCTGTAAATATATATTCAGTTCATCCTCATTAAAACCAAACCCATTCCAAGACTTCAATTTTGAAAGTGCGTTCCCAATAAATGTGCCCAAAAAATGTTAAACCTGTCAAACAAATCTCAATGTGAAACACATTCTCCTGGATTGTCCATTGTACCAACGACAAAGTGATGTTATCGGTCTACCCAGTGACCTACGAACGAAAAATCCTCAATCTACAGAACATACATAGTTACCTTTCTGAAATATATAAATGTATTTTTTCCAATACTTACGTCAAAAATGTGTCTTTTTTGATAACTTTTAAATGTAAAAAGTAGGCTATTTTCGAACAGAGTGCAAAAAAATAAAAATCTGCACGGCGAGCAAAAAAGTACAAATCAACGTTGTTTAAATACATGTAATACACAATACCCATCATTCTCATTTTAATCGTTTCTTATTAAACATATTACAATCATATTCCATCCATAATGATTTTTCACAAGATTTATATTAATAGTACAATTGATGTTATTCTGTATGTTAATTCCAAACGATGATTTTGGTCATACTAAATCAATGGCTTTTCTTTTATAATGTTACAAGTATTATTGTTCTCGACATTTCCACTTCTCTTGATATCACCACTAAAAATACCGTTTCTAATTTTCACTTTTTTTTCCACGGACTACTCCACATAGCCTTCTGCAACGATCGACGATCGCCATCCACCATGATGTTTGAGTCTCAAAATATCAGCCCCTGAGCCAACTAAAAGCGACGCAGAGGACCTTCTAAAACTATGGCCAGTATATTTGTGCAGTATTAGGTAATCCAAGAAATGATACAATTAGACTCGGAATTTTTGCAAAAGTATTTATTCCGACTATTTGAACTGTACATTTTCCATTCCAATACTGAAGAAAAAATCTAGGGTTTTCTGCTATCTTAGGATGCAGTGACATGTACGGCAAATTTCAGCTGGATTAAAATTGTGTTCATTATTATTTGGAACTGCAAATTTTCTTTGTTATTTCCTTTTTTTGAATCAGACATTCCAACAATTATATGAGAATCCTTGTCCTCAATATCATGTATTGTCATTTTAGAAAGTCCGTCCCGGCGACAGGCGCCTGACAATCCCATAATCACAACTACTTTCATCAATGAAAATTTTCATCCGTAGCATCAAGCAAAAATTCAGTTACCTTTTTTCTTGTGAAAACGTTTGCCTTTTTCGGCTTATAGCCGGCACTTTCTCTTTTAAGAAATGCCTTCACTTTGGGATAATCTCCTATATTGTTAACAGCTACAGTTGATTTTTACATAGAAAACTTCGACCACGGGGTTGACAACTTCATAGTTTCAGATTTTCCTCTCAAATACACAAGAATGAAGGGTTCTGATACCTCAGATATTTTTTTCTGAGAATAGTAGTCTGGACTTCACTGGTAGAAGTTCTAAGCTAACTGCTTCCGCTGACTCCATTGCATCGGCAGGAATATCAGATGTATCACTGAATTCACTTTCTTCATCCATAATTGAAGCGATATTTTATAAATTTACGAAAATGATCTGATTACGGTTTTACAGTAATGGTGACTTCAATAATTGAAATTGTTACTATGCTCCCTGACAACCTAATAGTCGTTCGTATTTTTCCTGGTTGGTATGTATTGCGATTGACTGAAATAATATTGCTTAATGTCACTGTCACTGTCAAAACAATGAAAATTGGACGTTTGCTTTCAAAACGTTAATAACAAAGGGTATTTTCATTTTTATATTGAAAAACAAAAGTATTGGAAAATATCTTGTATACGACTCTTTTGCACTTGCAAAGTTTCGTTATGAAACTTCTCGTGCGTGCAAAAAAGAGTCGCTTTATATTGTTGTATAAATAACTAGTATGATATGTATACCTATACTAAATAGTATATTGAACTGCGCTTAAAACCTAATTGGTTGGTGCGGATAAACCCGAATTAAAAAAATTCCATCTCACCGTTTGCACGTACAGTGATCATCCTATGCCCTTCTTCAATGTTATCTTGAGTGTGGAAATGATTACTATTTGATTCAACCATATAAATTAGGGGTTCATCCAACCCTGCCTTCCTAGTGATTTTTATAAACTCGATTTTAATTGTTTTTCCATCAGAATGTTTCTATTGTTTCTCCAGCGGAAACCTAAAAGGGGTGTCCTCCTGTGATTATCTCACATCTCCACCAATTTTCTATGAATTCTTCGTGAAGTTGGAACCTTCCGGCGAAGTAGGAGTTTATGATAAGTACATACAATCTTCCAATTTATTTGTCGAAGTAGTTCGTGCCCTATTCTGAGGTTGAAGTGCATTCATGGATCTTTCAAATTTTTCTGGAAATGCTTTGTTCCATATATATATATATATATATATATATATATATATATATATATATATATGGCTCGTAGACTACTGATCTCACAAAAATGTATTATCAGACTTATATTTGGTATCAAACGAACAGACTCATGTAAACCATATTTTAGAGATAATAACATCTTAACAGTTCCCAGTATATATATTTACAAATGTATTTTGCATGTCAGTAAATATATAGATTCACTAACACATAATCATGATAGTCATAATCATAAAACTAGGCATGGCAATTTGCTAAAAATTCCTCACCACAGAACTTCCTTATATGAAAAAAGTCCTCAAGACAGTGGTATAAAGTTTTTCAAAATACTCCCGGAATCAATAAAAAGTGAAAGAAATGAAATACGTTTCAAAAAACAACTAAAAAGTTATTTGATTGGGAAATGCATATATAGCCCAAGCGAGTTTCTGACTTCTTAACTGTAATAAAATTGTATTGACTGTTAAATTATACTGAACATTGTGTGTCTAAAAGTCTATATGTAAACAATAACTGAAATTGTATAATAACTGTTATTTATGTGCCTGTAAGTCTTCTAGTCTTCTTTACGGTCTCGTAGAATGAAATGTTATGTATATATTATTATGGGTGTATAGATTTTTATATTTATATTTTTGACATGTCCAATACCATGTAATATATATATATATATATATATATATATATATATATATATATATATATATAATATGCCCATTGTGCATCCTGTGGGAGTGGCCTATTTGATATGATATAATAACTTGGAAAACTAGTTAGAAGGAGAGTTGACATTGATGAAACTTTAAGCTACATATATTTATAAAATTAGTTAATATGTATTTAGAGATGTTTTTGAATAAGTTCGCCATAAATCGACCAGAGTCCATAATGATATTTGTTCTACCAGCTTCTGTCACTACCAGTTACAAACCGCTACCCAAACACCTATGTTTTTGCCACATTTCTGCAGACTCAGACGTCACTCTACACGAAGCTGTTATTAATGATGATCAATGATTATTATATTTTGTTGGATAGTCATAGGGGATCTCTAGTCGAAATCTGGTGAGGATTGATACCTCCTCAAACATCTCAGTAGGTATCATTTAATAGTGGTAGTAACATCTGCTTTTTATATTTTCACGGTTTTGGGTCGATTTTGGTTTCAGTTGTAGATTTATGTATATATTACAGATTTTCAGCAAAGGTGATTTGTGCAGTCATCATTTTGTTTTTGTTGATTGTGAATCAAAAAGTTTGGGCCATGCCGCATAAACAATTATAGGGAAAAAGTGTATTAGAAATGAAATGGAAGAGTGACAAAGTTCCAAATTATCTGTCCAAAGATTCGTGTTGGTCTCAGTCCCAATCTCAGTAATTACAGACATTAAAAATTTCAACTTTCACGTTGATGCTTACCTACATCTTTATCAAAAATTCTGCTAAGTGAATTAGACAACTGACAGCAATTCGACGAGAAAGTATTCCTTGATAGAAATGGGTGTGGAAGAACTTTTGTCGAATTATTCGAAAAATCCAACATTTATGTCACAAAAAGGAACCTTCACATTAGGATGTTATCATAAATGCTTATTGCATTATCAACGTCGGCGTCGTAAACAGACCCTATTGAGGGGTGCACTTCGAATCATGCAAAACTCAAAAAAACCCAAAAATGAATAAATTATTCTCTAGAACTCGTTTCTATGTCGCATATCAGTTTTTCTTGTATTTAATACTCTGGCACATAGTCGTAAAAACCACTGTGAATATAGCAGTAAAAATGTCGAATCCATGGCACAGAACGATAGTCTAGTTCTGAGGTTTGTTCTGAAATAAGTAATTTCAAGCTAATAAAACACAACAGTAGGCATTTCAATGCACGGAAAAACAGGTCCCTTCAATCGTATATTGAAAATTTCACATATTTAGTCACTTTTCTTGAGTTTTATAATCTGTAATATTCAATGTCCCTGGTGATAGTGTTGATTTTTACTGGTGAAAACCAAGTAGTTTCACAATAATATTTAATTTGTACATAAAACACCCAATGGCGAGGTCAGTCGGAAAGGTAGATTTCACAAATTAACTTATTGATTCTGATGTTATGATCAATTAAGTTTACATATCATGAGATACATTTGTCATTGGTATACAGACACAGCAATACTATTTTTGTGAAAACCTTGAACTCTTCGATCAAAAGTTGCAGGTTTTCAATCTCCCTTACCTAATATTTGTATATAATCATACTCAAATCACAAGAAAACAGTATAACCAAACTAGTCCCATTTCGGTTTGATTAAACTCTAAGATTCCATAAAGATATCAAGTTGAAAATTGAGATCGATAACACTTCTGAAAATACACAAGTCCACTCATCTATTAAACAAGAGTACATATGGATGTAGTACTTACGTGGGTCCTTTATTAATTCAATTGGATGACCCAAGCAGCATCATAATGACGAAAACTGATTGTGCAACTTCGACTTGGTGGTTATTACGTAATCATCACTAAATCTACCACTATACAGTAAGAATAACTGAAATTTTATATTTGCATGGTTCTATTCACGTAATTCCCGTTTCTGGTAGCCACTCGACAGTTCTATAACTTGTTAGTGTCAATTGAGGTGACTGAAACATTATGGCCACTAAGCAGAATCACCTTAAAGGCTTTCAAACTTGAAAAAGGAAAACAAACGTTGCGGTAACCATTCGGTACCACTTAAATATCACTTGGAAGTTACAATAAGTTTGAATAGAGTATGATAGTTTCGGAGACGTTTCAGTAACTTCTATCAAACGTTCAATGTGGCAGGCACTTGATTATGATATGTGGTGATGGTTGCCACGTTCTTACTTTCTCCACAAGTGTTTGTTACAGTTTAATAAAAGTCACTACAAAGTTACAATTACTTTTGAAATTGACCGTGGATTGGTCCGCGCTAACATAACCTTTCTCAAATTAATTTATTGTGGCTTACAAAAAGTTCGTTTCAGCTGTTACGTGAAAGGTGAATAATATTTATTCAAAATGAAATGGGTTATGCGTTTTCAATAGACAATTTCCCTTGATTTTCTATAAAAAGGTTAATTTAAATGGATCGGATCTCTGACTTGTGCACCTACTTAATTTTCATACCTCAATTATTAATTCAGTTTGTATAAATGCCATCATTTTCATAACTTGTTAATTGATAATTGTTAATTGAAGCTGCATAAATCCACCATTCTTGTCCTTTTTCAAAAATTATTGGACATGTACCCGCCATTTCGAGGTTATAACTTTGGTGTGGCAGGTTATAATATTCGCGAAGTGTTCGACACTTCCAAGGGTATAAGACCTAGTGTAATTTTTAGGTTATAACTTTGAAGTGGTGAGACGTGGGCGCCACTTTCTAGTGGTGAAAAAGTTAATAAGTGATTTCCACTGGCCACTTTATGTTGAGAGGAATTTTAGTATGGTATATTTTCAGTTTCTACCACTTTAAAGTTATATTTTCCAAAAGCCGCCATATTTACAGGAATATGCTGGGTCGCCATTATCAGAGAAAAGAACGAACCATTTAATAAAAATTGATTTGTCTTCAGTGCATCAAACGTAGTGATTCATTACATAAGTATTGGTTTCAAGTAACCAAGAATAATGAACAAAAATGTTTGAGAGATTTCAGTACATAATTTCAAAGGCGAATAATTTCCAAAATTATGTTTTTTTAAATAAAGAGTATTCAGATGCCGCGTGCTCACAATCGAGCTACAACACCCATATTCCACAGTAAACGTTCAATCGTTTTAATTTTATCCCGATCAGAAGTTTCCAAATTCAATATACTTACTTACGTGTTTGTATGTTATATATTCTTCTACTAGTCGATCCAGTGTTAGAAATGAACCAGGCGAAATGGAAGAATAAGGAAAATTAATTATAAAAATATGTTGCAGGACAGAGATCGAGCTACATATCAATTATACAAGCGCAGTCAGTTGTTTAACGTGTCTAGTGTCGGCCACTACATATTCACACGTTGCCAAATAACCACAACGTGGTTGGAATGTAGCTATCTTCTAGAATTATAATATAATTAGTATTAAGAATGAATACTGCCATTTTAAAGATTGTGGCCATGTTTGTTCACGGTCCTAAAAGCCATATGGACCCATTTTCACGAGAGGTTTGTGGCTCAAAACGGAGGTTCACAAGTTTTCGAAAAGATGCAATACTGGTACTCGAATCATCTCAAAAAAATCAATGACTTTATTTTTCTCTGTTTCGGATGATTTCCTCTTTATTCTCTTGATAATAGTTGTTCGATCGATAACATTGAGAAATAAGAATGACTGACTCGTTTTTTGAAAAAATATTAGTTTGAATGGATTTTTTTTTAATAATTTTTTTAACTATTTTCCACTTTCCTGATCTAATAGGCACACAAACGAAATAAAAACAGGGAGTTTCTGATTGAAATTCAAAGGATTTTATACGGGATTGCAATTACAAATATGACTTTCTCAACGATTGAAGTTGAAATGTAAATGATGGTTCTCAAGAACAACGAATTTCTGCAAAACATTATTTTAGATTGATAATAATTGTTAAAACATGTAGGATTTCCACTTTCGTTAAGATAATGATGCGTAAGAATACTGAATGCATAACTTTCTCGAGTTCCATCGAATCATTTTATCCATTATGCCAGTTTTATTCAATAGTAAATTTTTCGTGATTAAAATTTTCTACAAGTGAAATAAAGTAGATAGAATGACTAGGTGACAAATATGTTTTTGGCAAGTCATTCAAGTACCAAACTGTGATGACATAAATACAAAAAACATGGAAATATATTAAAAAAGTTAAATACAGTTATCACTAAGAAATATTATTGAGACTTACGGGGTACTCTGGTATTCGCTGGTGGAATAAAAGCATGATTGAGAATATGTCTTTTGAGTTTCGGTTAGAAACAGTTCAAATTCAGAAGAAAAGAAGTTGTAAAGTCGGACATCCAGCGAATTCATTTGTCCTTTGTTCAGCCTGAGACGAAAAGGCCTGGAATGATTTGGTCCACGTGTTTGGTATTCATGAAAATCGGAGTTTGCAAGAAAATGCTCGTTTGTTCTTGTGTATCTCCAACACTGTGGCATATATAAAGATGGAACCGGCAAAATGGAAAGATCTCTGAAAATTGGTTGATAGTGATACCTGTAACCATCACTAGCGATAATTCGGACAGCTTTTTTCTGCATTTTGAAAACACTAATGGCGTGACAAGTATGCTGTAGTTGATATGAGCATGAAACAATGAAAAATAGCCTGTTCGGATTGTGTTGAAACATAATTGTTTTTTTATGTTATCTAAAAAATATATCGAACTTAATAATTTATGATATAGCTGATCTATATGAGTCGACCAAATACCTTTACCAAAGCAAATAACACTTTTGCCAGTACCTGCATTTCTGTGAGATTTATTAGGATTTCTCGTTTAATTTGGGGTTGTAGGCATTGAACCAATTTTCTGATGTATTGAGATAATCTGCCATACCGCTGATGAGACTTTCTACATCCGAAGCAGTATTCAATAAAGTTTTGTCAGCATAAGCCACACATTTATTCTAGCAAACAAAATGAAATATATCGTTTGCGTAAATAATATATGCCCCAAAACGGATCCCTGTGGAACTCAATGGGAAATGTTTTTGAAGTCAGAACGTGATTTGTTAATATAAACTGCTTGTTTCCCATATGACTGAAACAGATCGAGTGATACGCCCATAACACCATAATAGAGTGAACTTTCGATAGATCACATAACTATATTGAAACAAGTTTAAAAACAGCATAGGTTGTACTGCATTAACTTCTGAATCCAAACTTTAAAAAATTGAGAATTTCATTTGATTCAAAGTATTTCATCTACAATATGATTTCGAAAATTTTGGAGACTACACCTATCGGAATAATAGATATTGGTAGATAGTTTGCAATCTGTGTTATGTCCCCATTTTTAAATATTAGTAATATTTGTGAAAAACACAAATTATAGATGCGACACTCATAATTTGCAAAGGTGGAACTCAACCTAGTTCAATGGCAGAAAGTTTGGAAATATTTTCGTGAACTTCAAGATATCAGGAAATTCCCCCTAATGTTTCGACATCGTTATTCCAACTGAAATGTTCAAAAGACATCAAGAAAGTAGCTGGTTTTTTGTTTCGGATCGTAGATCTAGAATAATCTAAAAATATTATCTCCAATCAAACCAACCGCTCAAATTTGTAAAAAATCCATCCCGAATGCTTCACATAGACTTTTTAAATTCTAGAAAAAATCAGTTTTGTTCTACTTGAAGGGAAATTGTATCTTTTTGTGTATACGTTCACCCTTAACACATTTCATTTTCTGAAGGTATGTCCCAATCTTTGTTATGTATTTGTTATTTGCAATTTGAAACAATTGAACATGTTACGATTATCCCATTTCAGTATCTTGGAATTTCCAGGTGGACACTAAATGCCCGTTTCTTGTGCTTCATAAGTTTTTGAGATAAAAGAGAGGAAATGTTTTCTTAGCTATTTATTTTAAATCAGCAATCACAAAATTCTGAAAAAATCTTTTTGGAATCCTAAATGGTACTTTTTGCAACCAAGAGTAAGAGTGAGAAAAATCGTGTACACACTTTTCATCTCCAAAACTTCACATTTTTAGATGCATATTTTTGAGTTCTAACCTCACCTCTGTTTTAAGGTACAAGACTCCGTTTTTAGGTACGAGACCCTTTAAAAAAGAGGCACTTTTCAGTATGGTATTCTCAAATTAGGGAACAAATTAATAAGCTTCGATCAGCACAGTTGAAGAAAATGCATGTTTTTTCAACTATGGGGCAATTAATACAAATGAGTCGTTATTTCAAACCCAGTTTTTGTCTTGATGAATTATGCTCTACCCGCATACATTTCAGTTCTAATCTTCATAATGAGAACAACTAACAAGTGTCATAAAGAAATAAAATAAATTTTGGACTATTCCCCTTTGCTTCGAGTTTTATAATCATTGTAGAAGAAATTTAACGACCGTAAAAATTGTTGAAACTTTACGAAGAATTTCTCTAGTATTTTTTAGACATACGCAAACCATTAAATTGTATGATCAACAGTAATAAAAGTTGAATTCACGATCTCTGAATTTCCTGTCGCTAAGATTGAAACTAGCAATAAGTCGTATAAACGTGGGAACCCCAGAATAAATCCAATCTCAAGACTAAAACTGAAAGAGAGGAAAAGACTGAACAGTTGTATAAAGTTCTATAGCATCATTTCTTTATTTTCTAGTTAATTATATTAACCTCTTGATTTCAGTTATATATGGATTTAGAAAGTGTGCATTGATTTCCATTTTTTATTTTAAGCTGGTAAGAACTGATAGCGAGTCGGAAAATATTATGGCTTGTGAGATCTTATTTTCTAGAATATATTCTTTTGATTTTAAAATTGCTGTTGCTTCGGTGGTGTAAATATATGTTTTGTTATTCAATTTATACATGCATTGTTCTTTATTTGGGATTATGAAAGCACATCCTGTATATTCATTACACTTTGATGTGTCTATATATATAGATCTTATATTTGTTCTGGATTCGTTTTATCAACATGTTGTTATAGCTTTGTGTCCTTGTATATTTTGGAATGATTACGGTTGTGTCCAGGAGATACATATGGTATTCTATATTCTCTGTAAGCCCAAAAAAGTCATCTGTATTTCTCAGGGCCACAGAGTGGTGGTGATATATTGAGTCTTGCCAGTTTTTGAAGGACTGGAGAGTTTTTAATTTTGCTGTTTATGATGAATTTTTTGGCGAGATGTTGTCTTCTGAGCTCCAATGGAGGTTCCTTGGCTTCGATATGCAAGGGTATAGTCCATCCAATATCAATTGCAGAAGCTGTTTCTATAGGGAGCAAATAAAAACTCACTTCGCTAACACGAGCGTATATGCGAAGAAACGGAACGAAAAATAATGTGTACTACTCGTAAACATTCGCCGCCGGCGTAGGGAAGATCATAAGAGCCGATAGTCAACGTGGACCTGAGACAGCTGTCACCGATTCGTCTGGGCCAATCGAATCGAATCGAATGCTTGGGGGTGTGTCTATACGATGGCAGGTCATAAATCACGCGTTATATTTGCGTTTTAATAGCTCTGAAAGATTAAAAACCAGTAGCGTCTGTGGTCTTGGTGTGTGCCGATCGAAATACGTTTTAGGATATAATAATAACCTACATCAAACAATGAATGAAATTATTTCTCTTTCGTAATGTATTTGTATAAATAAAAGCTTGTCTTTAATTTCTTTTCATTTTTCATTATTTATGAAGTATTTTTAAAATCTTAAAATATCTCAATAAAATTAGTTATCCCCGCCACTGCTGCTCAGAGGATTTCGCCGCAAGACTTTTTTATGCTTCTGCAATTGATATTGGGAAAACTATACTACTGGTGTAGATTTCATTGCTCCTAAGCAGGGTCGTAGGGCCGTGTTCACCATAATGATAATAATAATAATAATAATGTTTATTTATCAAGAGTACATGTATGTGGTGGAAGTTTACACAAATATAATATACATTAAACAAACAAGAATCCCATAGATTGTGCATGGGAGTCCGGTATGTATACATACAAACCAACAAAATTATTCTTGTCAAAAAAATCTTAAATTTGTAATTTTCTATTATAGAATTATATAACATGAAATAAATGAATCTGAAGAAGTCCTAGGCCCTGAACGAGACGTCTTTACCAAGTTGTTAATTATATAATTATTCTTTATATATGTATAACTAACTAAATTAATGAATTTATTCTCTAACATTATTCCTATTCTATTCTAATTATACTCCACATTGTTCATCTACAATTCAGAAAAACATGAATATTGTGTCTCTGTAAGCTGTGTATATATTGTTTTCTTTATGAGACTGATAGAATTTATCATTATTATTATTTTTTTTAGGTTTTCTGGTATATGGTTGAGCGCCCTTTGGCATAGGTGATAGTGATTCCTCTGGCCACTATTATTTTTTGTTGCAGATGTTTTCGTATATAATTTAGTTTTTTGTCTAGTTTGATATGTGTGGTCTAATGTTTGAAGTATGCTTTTTTTGTTTTTGTAGGTATGTATCATTAGGTTGAAAAAGTGGAGTTGCCTCAAGTCAAAAATCTTTATTTCAGTGAATAAACTTTCGGTTGGGTAGTTCCTCACTTTTTTTTGAATAATTTTCAGAAAGTATTTTTGTAATATTTCCAGCTTTTCCCCCCCCAGGATCCCATACTGAATTCTCGACTCGATAAGGGCATAGTACAATATTCTCATATGGTGAGTATCTAAAATATTTGAAAAATATTCAAATCTGTAGAGCATGCTCTTGAGAGTATTAACAACATTTCGTACGTGCCTATCCCATCTAATATCATAGGTTGCATATATTTTTATGGACTCGTTATTATGTTTAATGGATAAATAGTCAAAATCAGGATTTTGATTTTTATAGCATGTGTAAGACAAATATTTCGTTTTTTCATAGTTGACAGTTAGTTTCCATGTCACTTTCAGTTTTGGATTTGAGGTTCATCCAGCTGGTGTCTCTGTAAAAAAAGACAGTGTCATCGGCAAAACTTATTACTTCACCAGTTGTATTGAGTGACAATAGCTCATTGAGGTATATTATGCATAAGACTGGTCCAAGTACTGTGCCTTGGGGGCCTCCACACACAACCTCTCTCTCATTGCTATAGGTTTCATTTATTCGTAACATTTGTTTTCTCCCTGATAGATAGCTTGAGAAGAGTCTGTGGGGGGTTCCCCGTATACCTATTCTCTCCAACGCTTCTAGTAGTAAGGTATGTTCTACTGTGTCGAACGCCTTGGAGAGATCTATGAAGATGCACAGGATTGTGTTACCCTCGTCGACAGCTTCGTAGACACTCCTTAGTGGATTGCTGATGGTGTCATTTGTTGATTTCCCTTCCCTGAATCCAAATTGTGATTCAGATAATAATTTAAATTTGTTTAGATATATTTCTAATCTCTGCTTCATAACTTTTTCAAAAAATTTTGTTAGGGTAGTAATCAGCGAAATAGGTCTGTAGTTGACCGGTAGAGTTTTATCCCCTTTTTTATATACAGGTTTGACCACCGCCAGTTTGAATTCATTGGGAACATATCCATCTTGTATTATTAAGTTAATTAGATATGCTAATTGATGCGATATTTGTACACAGATAAGTTTTAGTGCCTCGGTTTTGATGACCATTACATCCAGTTTTTGGAGTGTGTGATTATTTTCTGATCCATAAAGGAAATATCCATAGTCAATGATGGATCTTATTTAAGAGCGATGTAAAGCTAGAGCTATTATCGGTTCTGCTCCCCACTAAGTCCGCATGACCGCTTTTAAGAAATTCAAGCCTTTACTGCATTTTTCTATGATGTTGTCGCAGTGTGCTTTGAATGTTATACCTAGGTAAGTAATTTAATTTGGAACTGGAAAATCAATTTGTCCTAGAGTCACTTGTTGATTGCGCGGAATATTGTGTCTTGAAAAAAATTACCTTGGATTTTTGTGGAGATAACTCTAGTCCCAGGTTGTCGATATTTCAAATTAGTTGTGTTGAATTCAAGGAACATAAATCGAATTTATTTCTTTATTACTGATATTTTTTATACTTACTGTTTTTGATCAAGTAAAACTTCTTTAGTTTTTATTTATTAGATCAACATTCAGTGTTTTCTTATAAAGTCACTATATAATATCTTATATCTCAGATATTTTAGGGTATTTCTCTCAATTTATGGAATAAGGTTAGATAAAGTAAATTGTTTTTAATAAACACGCGAAATGTGGTGTATGTTAATTACCGTTTTAAAATTGCCATAAAAATATATCTTCTAAATAATTATTATCGAAAATATGTTATCGTTGTTGTTCTGTGTGTTCATATACATGATCAACCTTTGATTATCGTTGTTTCTTCAAATAAAACTGTATCATCAGCAATTACTCCACTTTACAATTGAAGGTTCAGGTGTTTTAAATAGCAATTTCCATGAGTTACTGATGATTTTTTCTGGAGATTTCAATGTTTATTTCTCTTTAAGAGAATCTCAAGCATTGATTGATTGTTTGAGAAAAAAAACTATTTAATAATGAATAATTCTCCACTTCAATCAACAACGGGATATAGAATGATAATTCATGCAGTTTTCTCAAGAAATTTAGGGAATTTGTAGAGTCATAGATCTTTAATTTCATAAAATATTTTAATAATACCTAATTGAATTAATTTATTTATAATGCTCGATGTAAATAAGTGTATGACTTTCTGTTGCTCACTGTAAATCATATTATCAATATATACTATTAAATTCTAACATGACCTATTTATTTTTAGTTGAATCGTAATATCTGCCATAACGTTCCAAGAAGTTTTACTTCCACCAAAGTTTTACCAAATAAAACCACTCTTTTTCACTATCCTTCCCTGAATATAATTGTGAATATAAATTAATAAGTACAATCACTGCTAGAACCTCCTCTTCCCCAGTAACCCTGTATTCACCAAAAATCACCACGTCCGATTATATTTTCGTGCAATCAGTATAACGATCAACTATCATGTTGAAAAATATCAGAAAGGGACCAAAAAACCATTTATTCCTACCCTTAGGGCGAAAGGTCTGACCCTCCCTCATAAAAAAATAGATTTTCAGAAGATAAATTTGCCTCTTGTCAAACCCAAAACACAGCCACAAGTGTTCAGAAGAAAGATTCGGGGATCCTATACACGCCGTTGCAAAGCCCTGTCGACCGTTTGAGTATCAAAACTTACGTTCGCTTAAACTTGGAACATCTACAAGTGTTTGCAGTGGACCAAGTGAAAAGTTGTCGGTTATGTATTCATATCGCTGCAGAATCGGGTTGGCTCAACGGAGACATAAATTGTGTAGAGGGACAAGGCTAAAGCCCAGTATACACTGCTAACGAAATATTCACTGAATGTGAGGTACATGTCCGATTATGAAGGTTTTTTTTGTGAAAAAATATCATACTCATTTGTAGTGGTTCTATTTCATATTAGTACCTAATGGTGTTTGAATATAATTTTTGGAAGTTTTGGCTTACTTGTATGAATTTCTGGGTATAGCGGAACATAACCTAGTTATAACACAGATATGTTGCAGTGACATTTTGATTCACTAAGATATCGCCACCAAGTCGAAGCAATATTATTTTGTTCCACTCTTGTTCCATCCATGTAATGTGTCTTCTGCAAAGTCACAGAAATATATACGCCTAACATGAATCTTGGTCTGCCAAACGATAAATCATGGGTTCGATTCCCATGGTCGGCACTTCAGTGGATGAGTGACGACCGACTCACTCTATAAACAAAGTAATAGCCTATGGATTATAATGTTATTTGTTTGAAGTCTACTGCTGGCCATTACATTCATAATATACGGCTCAGCGTTGTAATAGCAGCATCACATGCTACGTCTTAACGCTATGAACGGGAGATTATTGTTACGAAACTGGGGTCCGCGATTGATTTTTGTCAATTTATTACACTTTAGTCTTCATAAGACATTAATTGAATGAATCAATCTCACGCGACAACTGTCTGACGGCACCTAAATCACTAACTAAACTCCAACTGAAACAAATAACACTTTTATGTAGGGTCATGAATACCAGAATATTCACGTCGAGTGCTCAATGGAGAATTCTCGATTGTTTGGCGTGACGTCAACTAATCACTCTGCCTTCGTGGAATCCGTATTGGCGGTTGGTTGCTATAGTCCATCCAATATCAATTGCAGAAGCTGTTTCTATAGGGAGCAAATAAAAACTCACTTCGCTAACAGGAGCGTATATGCGAAGCAACGGAACGAAAAATAATCTGTACTACTTGTATACAGTCGCCGTCGGCACAAAGAGACCGCTGGTCAACGTGGACTTGAGTGGCTGCTGTCGCTGTTCTACAACCGATTCGTCTGGACCAATCAAGTCGGAGATCAATGCTTGTAGGCGTGTCTATACGATGGGAGGTCATAAAACACGCGTTATATTTGTGTTTTAATAGCTCTGAAAGATTAAAAACCAGTAGCGTCTGTGGTCTTGGTGTGTGCCGATCGAAATACGTTTTAGGATATTCTAGTAACCTACATCAAACAATGAAAGAAATTATTTTCCTTTCTTCATGTATTTGTATAAATGAAAGCTTGTCTTTAATTTTTTTTCATTTTTCATTATTTATGAAGTATTTTTGAAATCTTAAAATATCTAAATAAAATTAGTTATCTCCGCCACTGCTGCTCACAGAATTTCGCCGCAAGACTTTTTTATGCTTCTGCAATTGATATTGGGAAAACTATACCTCTCGGAGTTTTCCGCCCCCAAAAACCATCGTTTCATCATGTTATGGCTCCAGGAAGTCGTTGGATCCTGTAAATCACCTTGTTGATCCTTTTCTTATCCTCAAAAACAGTGTTAGTTTCGGAGATTCACCTTCCTACTCGGTTACCTTCTTTGAGTCCTCCTGAATTAGCTTTCAAATTATAGCTAGCCAATATTAATCACTTCCGAGCTGTTTCGTGGATTTTTGACATGCTGTCACTCAGTTTGTCTGCATACTCTTGTACCTCAACCTCTTGGTTGCTGGGTAATCCGAACACCAAGTCACAGGGCAAGTTTTCTTCCGAGGATAATGTTAGCTGGGGTAAACTGGGTTGAATCGTGGACGGCTGCTCTGTATGCTACCAGAAATAGTAGGTGTCTGTCCCAGCCCTTTTGATGATTTTCCACTGAGTTGCAAAAAATTTCTGTTGAATCTATTTGTAAAAATCATAAATTATTGATATCTTTGAAAATATGAACAGGGTGTTTATAAAATCAAATGTGGAATGAACTGCGAATGAAAAATAAACTCAAGTAACTATCTTCTAGCGTTCAAGATAACTTGGGAGTTATTGTTGAAAATGGAAACATTTTCAATAGGACATTTGAAACAAACATGTTTTTGAACATGAAAGAAATCTAATAGCGCGTCAAGTCGGAAGAGGTAGATTTTACGAACTATTGCTGATAAATGGATGAGGTTCTGATATATGTGGCTTTGTTCATTTGTAAGTTTTATGTCATACTATATTAAGAGAAGAGAAATACTGCTGTGTTATATGCGTCCAATCAAGATCAACTGTCTATAATGAACACAAACTGAGGAATCTGAAAGAAATACCCTTCATATAAAAAATGTGGAGCTCAAAAAATTCAATCTATATTTTGCCATAATTGATATAAAGGGGATATCTGAAATGAGCAATCATACATATGTATTGTTATTAAAATGAAAATCTTGTGTATTGTGCGGATAGCAATAGTTTTTTTGTCAAGTGGTGCGGTTACGAAAATATGATGATCCCATTGATATTCAAAATATTCCGTTTGCAACCCAAATTTAACATTTTAACAATGCTACAAACCTACCTAAATTTATCCATAAGCATCGCAATACTTTAATTCACAGATATTACATCCAAAGATATAACTAAGGTGATATTGTGACATCTCAGAAATGTCATCTCACATGGGTTTGCTAGGATCTTTCTTTCGAACACAAGAGCATCTCTCTATTCATGTTTGTGAAAGATACGAAGAATAAAGGCCGAAATAGATTTTATAACGTATTTTATAAGAGAATCAGTATAATTCATTTTATCAACCGACGTAAAGAAAGGAGGATGTTCTATATTTTTTTTTGTATGATCACGCCTAACTTTTCACAGAGTAGTTTGATTTCAATGAATCTTTCTTTATTGGATATGGTATACTTCGCAGTTGGTCGCATTTGAAATTGAAAAAAAATATTACCCCTAAGAGTAGAAAAATAGGGGATATTTTTCGTTCATCCACTGATTTTTCACCCGTAAACCGATTCTACCAGATATGAAAATATATTAAATTTTTTGGGAACTATGGTGAGCAAAGTAACACATTTGCAGTCCCCTACTAACTTTGTGCTTTTCCCATTTTGGATATATTTATTTTTTGAAATGGTGAACATTCTTGATAATATTCTGTAGTATTAGCGTCCTTCACTTAAAATTGGGTTTCGAGGTAGCGGGAATAGGACACAATGAGTAGTCTGAATATCAAATTGCCGACGTTCCGACGTTTATTTGGCGTTTTTATCAAGGATGAAAATACATGAAATGTTTAATATCTCATGTTAATAAAAACATGATTGTTAAAAGTAAACACAAGGGAACAAAAATATGGCAATAAAAACAACAAACAACTATCACCAAATGGTCTCAACATATAAAATAAAATATAACAAGATACGAAAAATAAAATTAGCTATTAATTAAAATAATAGCAAATAAAAGCAAATAGAAGCAAATAAAAATCTACCTTTTCAATGGGTCAGACGAAATTGTTTTCCAATTTTATTTGCTATTATTTTAATTGATAGTTTATGTCACTTCTCGTATTTTGTTATATTTTATTTTATATGCTGTGACCATTTGGTGATAGTTGCTTGTTGTTTTTTTTACCATATTTTTGTTTCCTTGTGTGTTAACAATCATGTTTTTATCAACATGAGATATTAAACATTTCATTTATTTCCAGCCTTGATAAGGACGCCAAATAAACGTCGAAACGTCGGCAATTTGATATTCAGACTACTCATTGTGTCCTATTCCCGCTACCTCGAAACCCAATTCTTGATAATCATTACCATTGAATCCAATCACATGTTTCATTTAGAATACGTATTACACTCATTCAAAAAGACTATATTGAATTTCGAGGTTCCATATATTGCGTGCGTAATAATCTAATTGAAAAAGTCTATGAAATATGGTTTGTAAGAATTTTTACACCGAATTTATAAAATATTTGGAAAATTCCTAAACTGAAATTGATTTCAGCGTCTCTCTGTGAAACTCCACCAATGCTTTTGTCCATTTCAAGGCTTCTGGGTGCTAAGAACAAATCATTTTCTCGAATCAATCGTAAACCGACCTTCATCCGAAGAACTGGCACCAGCGTATTGGTGACTAAGTGAATCAACAGGTGGCAACGTGGCAAGCAAACCACGCATCTTGACGCATCGACCAGACCACAAAGTGCAGCCGAGAGCCGAAACGAAACAGACAAATTAAACGTGAAAGTTGAAAGAGGATAGCTATGTCAATAAAACTTGTATACCGTTGTATTATGCCACTGTAATTTATATTTACCAATTAGGTTGTACGGAAATTAAAAGTAATAATAATGAAAGCTAAAAATAAAAGGCGCCAATGCACCAACCCACGGAATGAGAGAAAGTACTTACCTAGATTTGAGATATCCCACCGGAGGAAAACGTCACAATCATGATCTGCATAATGCGGATTTGAAAAGTGATACCGGGGCTGCATGTTGTTGGCAACACAGCAGAAAAGTGATATTTTGTACATAACAACCACAGCCGTGTAATATCATGTAGTGTGTATTGGAATACCTTACGATGCAGTTGTAAGAAAATAAGAGTTGCAACAAACTCTACAAAGATCTGATTACCATGACTAGTATATTTTTTTTACGTAACGAGTAGGTATTTCGTCATTATGAATCTGAGTTGCAGAAAGCTATAAAATGAAGCAAACAGAAAGAACAAAACACTTCGACACGATTTTCGGTTGTTTCTCGTTTGTATCCCACTATGACGAGGAAATGATAAAATACATCCTAAAATTGTGTAGTCCAAAACGCATTACTGGAAGCCTCGTGGAAATTTACCGTATTTCTTTCATTCAATCAACAATTTCTCATTCGAATTTTTGTATGTTTCGAAACTTGCTGATCATAATTTGATGTTCCGTGGTATTCTTTATTCTCTTTTCGTATATGTCACTAGCACTATGAAAGATAAAACACATCATTGGGTACCTTCACTATTACCGTTCCTACTGATTTTATCCTATTGATGGCCAAATAAAAAATATAAATATCTCCAGAAACTCTCACACCATACTTTTTACGTTTCTCTAATCCTTTCTCAGTTGGCACCAACATAAATTATTTAAAATTAAAAACCCAATAAGTTTTTACTGAATGTTGATGCGTCAGTCATTTTGACGTAAGTATAATTTTATACCATCATACATGAAAAAAGGAAGAGCCTCCATTCGCAGAAGCAAGAAGATGAGTAACAGATAATTTACATAAACAAATGAATCACACATCGTATGCTCTAGCTACAAAAAACAGCCCCTTCACCCCTGGAAGATATTATTCGACAACTTGTACCAAAATTTGTACCGAAATAGTTGAAAATACATCAACAAATGAAGAGTGCGATGCCCCCTCCAATTCGTGGTAACACCCCTCCCAAAAGTACAAAAGTCCCTGTAAACCCAACATCAGTTTTAAGTGACACACCCACGGTGTCTATGACATCAGCAGAAATACAATAATGAATAAAAAACTTTTTAAAGACAAGATTTTATTCAAATGTATTTGAAGAAAAAAAATTTGTATTTCGAGCAGAATAATTCATTCATAAAATAATAGTAGAGCGCTTTCGACTGTTGAGTCATCATCAGTGCTACCTGAAAGTAAGTACTCATTGAAAATTTAAAGTAGAAAAATATTTGATTTTAAATTGAAAATTATGAAATTGAAAAAGTGAGGTTACTTACTCGTCAAGTTTACAGGAAACCGTAAAAAGTATCTCTACTGCATAAAACATCGTATGAGTTCAGAGTTCAAACATGTTAAAATTTATCTGGGTTCAGGATTAATATGGATTGCAAATTATTGGAAATCGATATATCTCTGTCCAATATTCATTGATGAAGTGGATTTGAAGCTTGAGAATATGTGACAAGAGTGACATGTGATTGACACGACAAGTGAATTTTGTGACATGGAATCATAGAACTAGAAATCAGAAATAACCCTGAAATAAGTCACCATATCAACTGGAACATAGATCTGATAATGGTCAGTCTAATGAGAACCTACATTTGTCAAATAAACTCATCAAGATTGGTGTGTAACTCTCCAGTTTTTTTAGGCTTCATAATCGAACTCTGGCACAAAACAAAGTCTAATGACAACTATTCTAGTACCAAAGTTTCGATCAAGAAGACTAAAAACGAAGGGGAAATAGCACTTGTATGACAAGAGACAGACAGAAATCTCCAAAATTAGTCATCAACTCATTAAAGTTACGTTCAGCCTCCACAGGGTCGAACTTAAGAAGATAGCCTGGCCCTGGCCCTGACACTCGCCTAGTACCATAATGTGATAATACCATTATAGTATATTATGATACAAGTATATAAATGAGCCTGTAAAGCTCGCGCACTTATACACATATTTTATTATACCTGCATCATAACTTCAATAATAATGCTGGAAATGAATTGTAGATCAAGATAATGTTCCTTATTTTTGGAAATAATAGCAAATTTTGGAACGATTATACATAAACAAGTGGAATTTGGAAACTGAATATTAAAGGTTGTAAACTTCCCTACTAGTGATGATAGATGATGAAATCGCAAAGATGACGTCTCAAGGCCATTGTGACCAATAATTTCAAATGGAATCATACGGCAAGCGACACCTCTTTTAAAAGGTATCGAAAAAAGCTATTCAATGATACCAATTTTGTTTGTGTTTATGGCAGTTTCAATGGCTCATTAGTACACATTAAAATTTAAATTCCATTCAGTATGATATTAATTACAGATTGAAGAATCAGCATCTACTTAAAAAAATTGCTCGAAGTGACCTCCATTTACTTCCTGACAGTGAAATATTCTATTTTTAAACTCTTCTCGTACTTTTGCAAATGTGTCTGCGGAAACAGCCTCACATTCTGCAACAATACGTTGCTTTAAAACGTCAATATTGTCAGGTTCAGTGGCGTAAACCTTCGATTTAAAGTACCCCTAGAGAAAAAAATCCAAATGTGTGAGGTCCGGTGATCGAGCTGGCCATTCCGTTGAACCTCGTCATCCAATCCATCTACCACGATACTCCTCATCCAAATACCATCTTAGTGCACCGTAATAGTGCGGAGGAGCACCATCCTGTTGGAATGTTATTTCCAAATTGCCGAATTCATCTGGATTATCTTCCAAAATTTCAAGGATTAACGGTTCTATTGCGTTTTGCAACAGTTCCAGATAAAACTCACCAGTTGAATTAGTTAGTATTTGAAAAAAGAGGCCCAACGATGTGGTTTCCCAGGATACCTGCCCAAACATTCACCTTCTGGGGAAATTGGGTATGTGTTTCACGAAACAGGTGAGGATTTGCGTCACTCCAATACCTCACATTCTGTGTATTTACATTTCCATTTAGATAGAAAGTACTTTCGTCACTAAAACAAATTGTTTTGACATAGTCTGGCTGTTGGTGAATTTTAGTTTCCATATTTTTACAAAATTCTAGTCTTCGGTCTGGGTCGTCGTCTGAGAGTTGATGAACCATTTTTAATTTGTATGACTGAAATTTGTTTTTTTTTCAACACCCTGTGTACTGTACTTCGACTGACTTCACAGGTAGATGCAACGTGAGTTGTTGAAGAAGTAGGATTAACTATTACTTCTGCCAGTATATCAATTTTTTTCTCATCAGAAATTTGTGGTCTGCCAGATCGTTTCGCATCATTAATACTACCCGTTGTTTCAAACTTACGAAGAAGCTCCCATAAGTCCTCGAAACGGGGCGATCGGGAAACCTCTCATTAAAAATGCGTTCTGCTGCATGAATATTTTGTCCAGTTTCACCAAGAATTAGGATCGCTGCTACTTTATCACCTAAAGCACGTACCATTTCGCTTCTTGAAACACTTAAACGTTCGGCTCACAACAGTTTAACAAATTATTAAAATGTACAAAAATATTAAAAGTACCAAAAGCTGCTAAAACAGTTAAACGTTCGATCAACAATAAACAAATTATTGAATGTACAAAAACTTGGACCATTACAAAAACGTCGAATTAGGGAGACTAACAAAAACGTCAGCTTATTTGACAACTATCCAGAGGAGGAGCTTGAATTTGGAATTTTAGTATTAACTGATTTAATTCATCACAGTTTTGCGTTTTTTAAAAGCGAGTTGCCAAAACTGCCATAAACACAAACAAAATTAGTATAATTGAATAGGTTTTTTCGATACCTTTCAAAAGAGATGTCGCTTGCCGTAGGGTACCATTTAAAATTATTGGTCACAATGGCCTTGTGACGTCATCTTTGACGATTTTGTCATCTATCATCACTAGTAGGGAAGTTTACAACCTTTAATATTCAGTTTCCAAATTTCACTTGTTTATGTATAATCGTTCCAAAAATAAGAGGGGGGGAGCGGACTTTTGAGAAGCACTGTATAATCAGGCATGCAATGTCACGTCTTGTTGTCATGGATATAGCAATTGGTAATTACCAGAAACTTGTAGAGGAAGCCATCATCCCAATACTCAAACTGGGAAATGATTTCCTGCCAGCTAAAGACCCATTTAGTTTAGTATGAAGCTTTGGTGGTACCTGGAAATAAACAGCCTACTATCTGTTTCTCGAGCAGGATTCAAAAATCATAGATCTACTAGTAGATCCATAATTCATGCTAGAAATAAAAATCAAAACTGTTTTGCTAATGGAAGCCATATGGTAGCTGTATTTTTCGACTTGGCCTATAATAAACATGGCACTTCAACATACTGGACCAATTGAATATATGGATTATGGTATGATGGTAGTATGCCCAAGTTCTTCCGGAGTTTTTTCTTCATAGAGTATTCAGGGTAAGCAATTAGGAATACATTCGAACTTATATCAACTAGAGAATGGAGTACCACAAGGATCCAACTTGTGTGTTCTGTTGTTTGCGATAGCAATCAATGGAGTTCTTCTTGATGATCTCAATCCGTATATGTGAATGATCTGACAATATTCCACTTGGGCGAAACTATAACAGAGTTAGAAATAATATTTCAGGGTGCAATAAATAGGCTTTCTAGTCGAGCAAAATATCGAGGATTCAAATTTTAGGTTATGAAGACCCACTATATTCAATTCTGTCGCCTGAAGCATTGGATGTGAGCATGTGTACCGATGGTAATGCAACTTCACTTTTTTGCATATAATATGCTCTTGTTAACCACACATTATCGACTTATAGTTGGCAATAGACGGCCTTTTGCCCGAACAAGGCATTAATACAATTTCCCTCAATTAGTGAAAAAGCATATACCTATCCTCTTTTATGTCAACACAACACCGAATAAGCACTTTTGGGAATATCTCTTTGTGACTTATTTTCGATTTTTATCACCTGCTTATCCTAACTGATAAATATGAGATATTTTTATCGCTTGAAATATTGACAAAGTTGATCAGGCGACAAAATATCGAAGATGATCATCTCACAAACATATATATTCAACTGACTTCAAGAAGTCTTGAAAATGAAAAGAGTTCGTAAAACCTGAACCCCATTCAGATCTTGATTCAAAGGCAAAAACCTGTGAATGGAAGTGAGATGGAAATATTTTAATATAAGCAAACAAAAATATTCTATGGTAAAATCAAGCCCCTATGCAGACTAAGAAAGAATTATTTTCGTCAAGTCACTATCATTATGAATAGAACTCACAAACCAAACATTTGAGCCTAATGAGAAGTGTTTCAGAAAAAGGAAATATTTTGAACTCGTGTGAATTCTTCATGATTCGGTTCCATTGAAGGCAATCGCATTTTTTATTTGATGGATATTTGTACAATATATTGAATACTAGTCGGTACCCGCGACTTCAAACGCGTAGAATTTGTATTTTTCCTATGTTTTTCTTTGTGTTGTTCTATCTAGGCTATGCCCCCTTCCCGTTTTCCGTTATCCCGTTATCCTGTTATTCCGTTATCACGCTATCCCATGATCCAGTTATCCCGTTATACCGATATTCTGTTATCTCGTTTGGGTGACATAATTGATTTGACAGCGAAAGTAATGCTTTAATTGTGACGACTATTACAAATTCTCTAACCCCTTTTGACTACCTTAGGGATATAATTTTTAAATAAGGTTCGTCACGATATACTTATTTGTAACCGAACAAAAATTTCCATGACCCTAACTTGAAAACTAATGGAACCCCCCGTACAAATTTCACACCTTTAGGGGTTGAATTTCTTTATTTGCATCAAAGATCTCAAATACCAATTTTTTATGACCCGATTTCATCCGTTTGGGGATTTAATTTTCAAAAACACTGAAACACGTATGTATTACTTTATTCGTAACAAAGACCTCAAATACTAATTTTATTTAAAAAACTAACGGTACTCCTGTACAAACTTTCAACCCCCATTTCAACCCCTTTAGGGTTGCATTTCCAAAAACCCTGAAATACGTGTTTTTTATTTGAAAATAAAAGCCTAAATACCAATGGGTACCTAAAGTCTGACGTCACAAAAGCGAGGAGCTTATGAACCTTTCCATCGAAAATGCAAATGGGTAAATACCATAGGGAATTCCTATTTTTCAGTTTATTTATGATTGTGTGATAAATAAGGGTGGATATACTAATATTTTGTTATAGTAAGGGCAAATTTAGGGATTCCCATCATATTTTGTAGATAAGTAAGGATTATAACATATTTATGGCTTATTTAAAAGAGTTGAGGTTATGTTGATGTTTTGTTTTGATTGTTATTCGGTATGTTTTGCTTGAATATTTCGTTATATTTCCAGAATTCTAGCTAATAATGACTCACTCCAACATACGTTTTGAAGCTCTTTAGCATTGACGAGTTCCTGGAAAATGACAATAAAATAAATAGAAAATGAGATAATGCATTGGAATCCAATAATTGCAAAACAATGCAATTTGATAATGATTTCATGACTAGCAGAGGAGAAATACATGATAATATGGAAGATAAAACATATAATGTAGTGGTAGGCTTCAGGTACTTTATAATCTAACTTTTTTATATAATATCATGTTTGTAGATCACACTGAGTGAATCAGCTGATATTAGATCTGCCACTTACATTACAAATAAAGAGAGCCCAATAGCAATTTTTAGTGGACGGAACGTATCGTCCACGATTCTGGGAAACTTGGTGGTGTTAGACCACAACCACTGCGGTGGCTACCAAGATGGGGAACACATTTTTGGTGGCGGCTACGTTCCGATCTACGTTCTTGGATCTCAGATAGCCATATTCGAACCACGTTGTGGTCACTTGGCAAAAACGTGGATATGTAGTGGCCGACACTAAACACGGTAAACAACTGACTGCGCTTGTTTAATTGGTATGTAGCTCGATCTCTGTCCTGCAACATATTTTTATAATAAATATTTCTCATTCTTCCATTTTGCCTGATTCATTTCTTACACTCTATCGGCTATGAGAATGTATAGAATACAAACACATGAGTAAGTATATTGAATTTGGATACTTCTGATCGGGATAAAATCAACACTATTGAAAGTTCACTGTGAAATATGGGTGTTGTAGGTCGATTGTGAGCCCGCTCCATCTGAATACTATTTATTTAAAGAAAACATAATTTTGAAAATAAGTCGTTTCTGGAATTATGTACTTCAATCCCTCAAAATTTTTTTTTAATAATCTTGGTTACTTGAAATTGATGCTTACGTAAAAACTACGTTTGATGCAGTACTGGCTACAAATGAATATTTATTGAATGTTTCGTTCATTTCTCTAATACTGGCGATCCTCCATATTTCTGTAAATATGGCGGCTTTTGGAGAATATAATTATAAAGTGACAGAAACTGAAAATATACCACTCGAAAGTTCCTCTCGTCAAAAGTGGCCAGTGGAACTAACTTATTAACTTCTCCATCACTAGAAAGTGGCGCCCACGACCCAGGCCCATAACTCACCACTTCAGAATTATAACCCAAAAATTACAATAGGTATTATACCCTTGAAAGTGCAACTTCAAAGTTACAACCTCGAAATTGCGGGAACATGTTCATTAATTGTCAAAGGTATGGTAGATTTATGCAGCTTCAATTAACAATTATCAAGTAACAATTAACAAGTAATGCAAATGGTGGCATTTATGCAAACTGAATTAACAATTGAGGTATGAATATGAAGCAGGCGCAGAAGTCAGAGATCCGATCTATTTGAAATAATATTTTTATACAAAATCAAGGAAAATTGTCTATTGAAAACTCATAACGTTTCACGTAAAAGGTAAAAGAAACTTTTTGTAAGCCACAGTAAAATATTTTGAGAAAAGTTAGGTTAGTTATCGTCATCGCGCGGACCAATCCACGGTCACTTCAAAATCAAGAAAAATTGTCTATTGAAAACGCCTAACCCATTTCATTTTGAATAAATATCATTCACGTTTCACAAAACAGGTAAAATAAATTTTTTGTAAGCCACAATAAAATAATTTGAGAAAACTTAGGTTAGCTTTCGTCATCGCGCGGAATGGTGAATTCTGGAGGTTATTGTAATTTGTAGTTACTTTTATTAAATGTGAACTGTGGTTATCACTTATGGAGATAGCAAGAACGCGGCAACCATCACCACATATCACAATCAAGTGCCTGCCACATTGGAGGTTTGATGGAAGTTACTGAAACGTTACCAAAACTATTGAAAGTGATTGTGACTTGCAAGTGGTACAGAATGGTTACTGCAACGGATATTTTTCACTTTTAAGTTTGAAAACCTTAAGTTGATTCTGCTTAGTGGCCATAAAGTTTCAGACACCTCAATTGTTACTAACAAGTTATAGAACTGCGGATTGGCTACCATAGATCGGAATTACGTGTCTACAACCATGCAAATATAAAATTTTATTAATTATTACTGTATAGTGGTGGATTAGGTGGTGATTACGTAATAACCACCGAGTCGAAGTTACATTATCAGTTTCCGTCACTATGATGCTGCTTGGGAAGTGTACTTGGAATGCTCCACAACTAAAGAAAAATTGAAAGTGAAAGTGGCTGAATGACATAACCTAAGTATCTTAAATAAGCTATAAATATGTTATAACCTTTACCTCTCTATAAAATATGGTGGAAAATCCTAAATTTGACCTCACTATAACAAAATATTAATATTTCCACCTTTATTTATGACACAATCACGAATGGAAAGGTTCGCAAGCTCACATCGGGTAGTCCGTTTCTAGGACTTTATCTTCAAAACTAACGGTACTTCCAACTTTCACCCCGCTTCTCACCACCATTTCAACTCATCAGGGATGGAATAAAACCATGGGTATCTGCGTCATCATAGGAATACGCTGTCAAAGTTTCATCTCTTTAGGTTCAGGGGTTTGGTCTGGGCGTTGATCGTATGTCAGTCTGGTCATGTAATTATATATGTATAGATATCAGGAAGACTATTTTCGAGCTGTAGGCTAGAAAACTTGAAACTATATCATTCCAAGACATATTTCCTTCCTATTTTCCTGAATCTCAAGGAAAAACACTGATAGGAACATCTACCGCGAAGGCATTTGAAAAGCAAAAGACAGAGCTCGTGCAACTCAGAACACGTGACAGAAGTTAAACTAATTCTCGATTGTAAGTATAACGTAAAAGTATCTACCAATTGGTTATGAGGAATATATTTTCAAAATATTCGCAAAATTATAATAAAATACCATAATGACATAACTACTCACTTTTCAGAATGTATGAACAAAGAAAAAATAAAACCTGAAGAAGAACTCGACCAGAGGAGAAACGTTGCAATTAATGAACTGAGACATTTACTTCAGAATGCAATATCCTGAGAAAGCTTCTCAAAATATACATATATCAGGATTCAAGAACTACAATCTCCAGAGTTAGAAATTTACTCGAAATGATTCATATAAAAAAAGACACAAACATTATTAATGATAGAATCGCCATAGAAAACCTCAATCAAATTTACAATAACTCATTTTGAACACTCACTCCACAACAAAACATATCAAAGAAAAAATAAACTGATCTTTACATTTTTACACGTAAAATCTTGCATGAATTATAACAATAGAACCCACATACTATAACTCAGTATGTCGAACACTCCAACGTATCAAAACAAAAATTAAAAAAACGATAACAGATAAAACAAACTCGATACCAGCAACCGTGAAATATGAACACGAAGTAATGAAAGAATAACTGTTAAATTATATTGTACGTTTGAATGTCTCTATGAATTTAAATCGTATTTGATGTTATGTAACATATTATGTTTTCAACTTTACATGTTTTACATTATTTTTAAGAATTTACCTGAAGATGACATAAACAATGTCGAAACTTCGCATCGAATGAAAAATACATAGACCGACCAAGGACCTTATTCCAAGAAAATAAAGAATATATAAATATATATATATATATATATATATATATATATAGTTCTATTTTTATATTATTATTATATTGAAAAAGAGAAACGTAAATCAACTTTTTCTCTCTCTGTCCAAGTACCTATTTCCTTCTTTTTTGTGTCAGAAGCGTTTCGTTTGAAACGTTACTTGGAAACGCTGTATTCAAATACGACCTTGAAATTTTACTCTTTTCGCGCACAAGGAAGTTACTCTACTCCTATTTTCCACCCTTCTTGCAACAGAAGCGTTTCGTTTGCACCGTCACATGAAAACGGTGCAGAGAAGCGTTTCGTTTAAACGTCACATAAAATCGTTGCGCAGTTTGTAGTGGTGACCGGATATCATAAAACTGTTTCTTAAAATAGTATTGTTGACCAAATTGTTACAATTTTTCCATGGAGAAATATTTCTAATATTTTTCACAGACATATAAATCAAAGATTATTGGGGAAGGTCCTATCCGATTTCCTTTCAGGATTCCTCTACGAACTTTTTGAGTTTACTTGAGAGTAATTCAGATGACATTTGTACCATAATCTGCGGGATCTCAAAATATTATCGATACTGACTGTCAGTTTTGCAAAAATCTTTCTCCATGAGGAGGCTCAATAGAAGATTGGTCAGATTTTAGATTTCCAGACCGGGTGATTCCAGTTCTGATTTTCATTTTGGGAAGAATACCTGATCTATTGCCTATGTGCAGTTTTTCCCAAGAACATTTTACTTTCATTAGAACAGTTTGATGACAAATTGTGTCTTGAAGAGCACATAAAAAATAGATGCTATGTACGAGGGTGGACCCAACACCCAATAAAGATACAAGACATTCTTTCTTCAAATTTATTTTCATTTATCTACATAGTCCGTAGGTCTACACACTTCTACCAGCGATGCTTCCATCCCTTTAACCCGTACAAGTAGTACTCGGCATCTTTCTCTGCAAAATAATTGTTTACGAAGGTGATGGCATCCTCGTTTAACGAAACCTCTGTCACCGAGCGCAACTTTTAGCTTGGGAACAGAGAAAAGTTGCTTAGGGCTAGATCTGTTGAGAAAGGAGGGTGGTCAAGCAGTTCTTGGCAATCGAGTTATTGGATGATCAGGGAATTTTTGATTAAAAGTTATTTCTGCTGTATGGTAGTTCCCACGGGCCTCACCAAAAATGAAGATTGCTTCAGTTTTCTCTCCGATAGGACGTACACGAACCATGGTAATGTTTCAAATTCAAAATAATACTACTAGAAGTAGAATGAAACTCTTCTTTGAATAAAAATGCGATAATAGGTAAGTAATGATATAATCATTGTTACATAAGAAATTCTTAAACATCGACAAAATAATTTAATTTCATAATGGGTATTTCTAGGTTATCAGTTTACTAAATCCGATAAATGATACCCTTTATAATTATGGTCATTAAAAATAAAAGAGTTGGGTATTATTTGGGTATGATCTCTTGAAAAGGCTTCAAAAGGCTATTAGTAGTGTAACTATGAGAGTTCTACCCCAAAATCCCATGCTTTTTCTTATGAAGGTTCATTTGGGTACTTTTTGTCCCGCGGCTATGATGTCCAGGTATATTCGGAGATAAGTTCTTCCATAGATGATGTATATATTTTTCGATTGTCTTTTATTGATTTCAGCACTACATTTCCTATCAAGGTGTTCTCCAGAAGTTATCTCTTCCACCTAAAATACCTGCTCACCAAGACAACCACAACCGTCACCGTCCTTGTCCAGCCGGCCCGCGTGACCATCCATGATCATTCATGACCATTCATGAACATCCGTTACCCTTCGCAATCATCCTCGTGAGCATCTTTGTCCAGTCGGTCCGCGTCTGTGACTACCCGTGACCACTTATGACCATCCATGAATATCCGTGACCGTCCATGATCATCCTCGTGACCGTTCGCGATCATTCCCGTGACATCCTTGTCCAGTCGGCCTGCGTGATCATGCGTGTCCACCCGTGAGCATCTATGAACATCCGTAACAGTCCGCGATCATCTTCGTGGCTACCTGTAGCCATCCAAAAAAAAAACACAGTTTCAATAGTTTTCTTTGATTTGATGCCTCTAGTAGTATTCTTCAATATTAACAATACCTAACCAAAACTAACTAAATCTCTTGGAGAGTTGGGCTATATGTTTTGATCGTTTGCTTCCGTTTAGATATCTCTACTAGTATCCTTCAATATTAACAATACCTAACCAGAACTAACTAACTTAGTCTCTTGGATAGTTGGGTCACATGTTTTGACCGTTTGCTCTCGTTTAGATATATCTAATTATATTATTGGATATCAAGGTCACCAAACCAAATCATCCAAATAATCTCAGTAAACTATTTCTACACTCGAGTTCCGGGGTTTTGATAGTTCGCTTTATATAGATGATAATATTTTTTTAATATAGTTCAACCAGAACTATGTGTGAGTTCTGCTTCCTCACCTGTTTTGTACCGGTTGTTATGCTTCAGATTCCAACAACCATTTCAATGAATCATTAATTTCATGACCCTTTTGTTTTCAGATCTACAAAACGAGTTATACTATATTTATCCTCAAAATAACTTCGTAGTAATTGCATTCATCAATCACTTATCCACATGCAATAGAAAATATGACATGATTCTATAATTTCATGATTTCAAGAACAAGTCTCAACAAGTTCAAACAAGTTTGCACGAGTTCAATATAAGGATGTTCGGGAATCTACGGTCTGCAGGTGTTCATTATCGTGAATCTTCGGATTCAAGATCATGCCCGATCGTGGATATAAAAAACAAAAGTACTTCTAGAATCATTATTCATCAGTCTCTCATACGAGGAACATCTTGCTCCTTGCTCTTATATAATCATCACGAATTGAATTCAAAATGTCGTCTGCAGCAGAATACCTGCGAAAAATTCAAGAGCAACTGGACAGAGTCAAGTTGCACCCCAGTTGTTCAGCAATAGAACTTGGGGTCAGGTAGTGCAATAGAGTGTCACGATTATTGCACAAACGCCTGAAACGTGTGGATGCTACAGGAGGAAAACACCATTTATTAGCAGCTATAGGACAATGTAAATCCTTCAAACAAAATTTCAAAGCATTGCGTGTCACAGGCAGAGGCTTGCCATTGAGTGTTCTTACAGCTAAGCACCGAGTTCGATGGGAAGATACCGCAGCAGCTTTCGAAGGACGTATTAGAAACGGCATCATAACTAATATTAAACATTTGGAACTACGGCAATCCTTAGATGATTGCAAAATAATTTTCAAACGGCGTATACGAAACGTCCTGAAGAAATATGAGGCTGTTGAAGTGAATACAGTGTTTTGTGGAGATTTCTCTACAAATCAAGGCAATGAAGATAGTACCGAGTTCAAATATTTGAATACGAAGAATGAACCCATTTATCGAGACACCAACTTGACTAAGTGGTTTATCACCAATGTAACGGATAACAATCTGACCGATTTCGACGAATTTCAAGTAAATGGCAGCGGGTGGACTATGAAGAAGATCGTTAACCTCCAAGTGAATATAAACAAATTCACACCACAAAGAGGTTCATCGTATATAGACCTACCCGAATCTATCAAGCTGAAGAAGGCATGTGTTAATATCAAGAATGATGATCAAGCCTGTTTTGCATGGAGCATCGTGAGCGCTTTATTTACTGAAGAATTGAAACATCCAGAGAACCTCTTCTTACCCCCATTATTCAACGGTCCTCAATCTGAAAGGGATTCAGTTTCCAATGACAGTGAAACAAGTTCCACGTTTTGAGAAGCAGAATAATTTATCAGTGAATATTTACATACTGATGAAAAAAAAAGAAAAGCTTCCAAACACTTCCAATTTACCTAACCAAAGACAAGGAAGATAAACATATCAACCTCTTGATGATCCAGAAGACCAAGAAGGAAATACTTTTGATTCCCAACCGATTCAGTATCATTTCGTTTGGATTAAAAACTTGTCTAGGCTCCTATCATCTCAGCTAGGACCTCGTCATGGAAAGAAGTTCTTCTGTGATAGGTGTTTCCACTATTTTTATACACAAGCCAAATTAGATTCTCATTATGAGAGATGTAAATCGATCAACGGGTGTGGAATTAAACTTCCGCAGCCAGGCAAACACATGTTGCAGTTCAAAAATTTTAAAAACAAAGAATCTGTTCCATTTGTCATATATGCTGATTTAGAGTGTGTTTTGAATCCTGTGAACAATAAGGGTAAATATCAAGAACATGTCCCCTATAGTATAGGATATTACGTTAAATGCAACTATGATGATTCTCTATCATTCTACAAATCATTTAGGGGCAAAGATTGTGTACAATGGTTCATTCAAGAGCTCAAACAATTCGCTGAAGATGTAGAAACGGTATTTTTATGTCCGATTCCAATGAATTCCTTAACAATACAGGAGAAAGTTGCTTTCAATAGAGCCACTTTTTGTCACATGTGTGAGAAACCTTTCATACAAGACGATAAAAAAGTACGCGATCATAATCATCTCACAGGGTGTTATAGAGGCCCAAGCCATGAAAGTTGTAACATCAACTACAAGGATAGTCACACAATACCAGTTGTATTCCATAATTTGTCAGGCTATGATTCTCACTTTATTATCAAGGATATTTCTACAGGACTAGAAGGACGTATCGATTTACTTCCTATCAACAAAAGAAGTACATCAGTTTCACAAAGAACTTAAAAGATAATTTGATCAATTTTCGTTTTATTGATAGTTTCAGATTTATGGGTGCTAGTCTAGATACTTTGGCTTCTTATCTAGACGAGTTCAATATTCTCAAGTCCGAGTTCGAAGATTCAACAGAGGAACAACTGGAGTTGCTTTCAAAGAAAGGAGTGTTTCCATATGATTTTGTAGACAGTTTCGAAAAACTCAGTTCCACTTCTTTACCTAGGAAAAATGATTTCTACAACAGGCTAGAGAATAAAAATATTACGCTCAAGCAATATGTTCATGCTAAACGAGTATGGTCAGAGTTCGGATGTAGGAATTTAGGAGAATATTCTGATATATATCTCAAAACAGATATATTGCTTCTGGCAGAGGTTTTTGAACAATTTAGGATTAGTTGTTTGAAAACGTATGGACTTGATCCAGCCCATTACTATACTTTACCGGGGTACTCGTGGGACTGTATGTTGAAACATACAGGCATCAATTTGGAATTACTGACAGACATCGACATGATACTGTTCATTGAGGAAGGAATTAGAGGGGGGTTGAGTCAATGCTCCAAACGAAGAGCAACTGCAAACAACAAATATATGCCTGATTATGATTCGACCAAACAAGACACATATTTATTATACACAGACATTAACAATCAATACGGACTCGGAATGAGTCAGTATCTTCCATATGGCGGTTTCGAATGGGAAGAAAATATCGATATGGATGTTACGAATATTGCCGACGACTCTGATGTAGGTTATATTCTTGAAGTGGACTTAGAGTATCCAGAGAATATTCACGATGCCCACAGAGACTTGCCTTTCTGTCCGCAACATTTTTCTCCCGAGTCGAAGGAGAAAAAATTGATGGCGACTCTCAACGATAAAACCAAATATATTATCCATTATAGGAATTTGAAACAGTGTTTGGCAAACAGCTTGAAACTGAAAAAAGTTCATAAAATTATAAAATTCAAACAGTCCTCATGGTTGAAGTCTTACATAGACCTGAATACAAAGCTTCGAACTGCTGCTAAAAATAATTTCGAAAAGAATTTATTCAAACTCATGAACAATGCAGTATTCGGAAAAACGATGGAAAACGTTCGAAAACATAGT
The DNA here is from genome assembly GCA_018342105.1 of Gonioctena quinquepunctata. Classification (NCBI taxonomy): domain Eukaryota; kingdom Metazoa; phylum Arthropoda; class Insecta; order Coleoptera; family Chrysomelidae; genus Gonioctena; species Gonioctena quinquepunctata. The sequence goes on from JAFIRS010000251.1 coordinate 897,491, forward strand.
AACGTTAGGCTGGTAACTAAATGGGAAGGGCGATATGGCGCAGAAGCTCTAATTTCTAAACCAGAATTCAAATCGTCGTGATATTCAATGAGAATCTAGTGGCAATCGAATTGAATAAAACTGAAATATTTTCCAACAAACCTATATATGTGGGAATGAGTATACTTGATTTAGCAAAAACTACAATTTACGACTTTCACTATGGTTACATGATACCAGAGTTCGGTCACGACTGTTCCATTTTGTACACTGATACCGATTCATTAGTTTACGAAATACGTAATAAAGACGTTTATGAAGTTATCCGTCGTGATTATCATAAATATTTTGATACCAGTGACTATGCAGAAAAAAACATTTACAATATACCCCTCGTTAACAAAACAGTTTTGGGCCTTATGAAAGATGAAAACGAAGGTCGGATAATGTTGGAATTTGTAGGACTGAGATCAAAATTATACACTTTCAAGACACAAAATTCAGACAAAGATAGAGAAAAACTCCGCAGAGATTTAGAAGAGGTGGTACAAGATCAGGAAACAATTGATAATGTTCTGAGAGATAATGGAATCACAAAGAAAGCAAAAGGTGTTAAGAAGTCCGTTCTTCATAGAAACATCAAATTCGAAGACTATGTAGAATGTCTAGAGAACTCTATCACGAAAAATGTGGAACAAAAGTTATTCAAGTCGGAGAAGCATGTTGTCAGTTCTATAACACAAAAAAAATTGCTCTGAGTCCCCATGACGACAAGAGGTACTTGATCAAAAACTCATATGAAACACTGCCATGGGGACATTATTGCATAATGGACAGTACTTGATATCCACTCCACATTGTATCATAACACACACTCGTGGAAAGTTATTAAATTGTTATTAGGTCATTTATAGAGAGTAAGTATTAGTTCTTAAAGTTTTTCAATAAAGCATGTATTTTCAACTATGTCTTTTATTTCAGAAACCATTCTCCAATATATCAACATCTTTCAAACTACAAACACACACATACACACCCACACACACACGTCCATATATAACTGTATACACTTCATATTCATTATTTGTGTCCTTCTGGTACACGTCATAATTTTTCCCTACTCAAAATAATACAACATTCATAAAGCTCAATATAATACTTTCACATCCATTTTCAATCCAGAGATCAGGTCCAGTAAGTTTTCTTTCTATCTAAAACATCCACCAGTTGCCAATGGGTCAAACTTGTATGAATATTGGCATCTTCTTTATTTTATGTTCAATAATAAAAATACAGCCACTCACCAAGTGATATAAAAACAAAACAAAACTACCAGTGAATAACTTTTTCGAGTTCAAGGAACTTGATAAAATTTTTTCTCAAAACAAATCAATCGAAATCAACCTCAAAAGTTTCAAGCAATACACTTTCAATTCACAGTTGAACCCATCCAAATCATACAGCATTTATCCTTATTAACAACATATGCAGAATTTCAAAATTTAACTGAATTAATACTATTCACATCAAATCTCCACCTATCACCGTTTTCCACGACCACTCAGCATAAAATCAATAATTTCAATTTTAATTCCTTATTAAGTACAATTTACATATTATGGCACTATTTTTCCCACTTATTTCCTCGAAGCAGATATTTCATCCATGCAGAAACTATAAATGAATCCAAAATCTTCCAAAACAGTAATTCTGTAACAAGGATATTCAAAATAAATTTCCAAATTGCGAAATATGTCATATATTCTCAAGGATATTCAAGTTAATCTTTAATTCCAGAAAGCTTTCTCCAATATATTGTAACGAACCTAGGCCGGACCTGTCGCCTCACGCGTTGCCATCGACAGCGATGATGTCATCCCCGGAGATATTCAAGAACAATTTAGTCACGCCGCGGCAGATAACAACGGTCGATATTGGAAATAACTGGAACATGTTGGGCACCAACCGCCAGAATTGGAAACATCGAGAATGCTGTATCGGAGATAAATAGGCAGCCCTCAAGAGGGAGTGGAGTTTTTCGGCGAGTCGATAACATCGAGCTATACAGTGGCGTAGCCAGTAATATAAATTAGTTGTCAATTTAAGTGTGAAATAAATTAGTAAAACCAAGTTAAGTTTATTTACGTTACAATATCAACATCTTACATACACATAAATATTTATCATTTGTATCCTTCTGTGACATGTCATAATTCTTTCCTACACAAAACAATACGTTATTCATGAAGCTCAATATAGTACTACATCATTCATCCTCAACCCACATCATGAATTATATCTTTAAGTTTCGTTTTTATCTAAATCCTTCACCAGTTTTCAGTGTATCATACTTGTTCAAAATGGGAGTCTTCTTTTAGGTACAATGATAAAAAAATATACAACTCGCCAAATGATGTCAAAGAAAATCATTTAAAATTTACAATAAACAACATTTTCGATTCCAAGGTCCGCAACAATTTCTCGTCATGGAATGTATAATATCATACAAACTTTTCTAAACAACAATCAATCAAAATCAACCTCAAAAAAATTCGAACGATGCCCATTTAAGCATCAATTGAACCTAGCCAAATCATACATATCCTTATTAGTAGTATATACAGAGTTTGCGGACCAAATTTCTACTTCTTAAAATCACAATCAACTGAATTAATCCTACTCCTATCAAATGTACACCAATCACTCCTTTTCCACGACCACATAGCATAAAGTCAATAGTTTCTATTTATGACACCTAATAATAAATAATTTACATATTCATCAATATCTTCTCCGAAGCAGCCATTTTATCATTGATAATAATTATGTTATTCATACAAAATCCGTATAAGCCCAAAAATCATTCAAAATTACAAAATTCCGTTACTAGGTTTTGTCATAAACAGTAATATTAGTCAAACAACAGTCAGATGCTTCGAAAATATCGAATACTTACTATAGAGAGTTTGGATTGTGCTCATTGCATTCGTCCTATTTGCTGATTTATATAACAAGCAAGAAGATTCGAATTTATTCCCAACCTTAAGGAACGGAGGGGTAGCATTACCAGTTTGATCAAACAGTGTGAGATGAGTAAAACACGCAATCTAAGCCAATCAAGCCAACAGAACCAAATAGATGAAAATTCCATGGAGATAATCATAAATAAGGTATGTGCAAAATTCTTGGGCAAAATTGAAGAACAAATTGATAAAAAATTCGAGATAATGGAATCAAAACTAAATTTATTATGCGACAAGTTTGGGGCCTTGGAAGGAGCTGTAAATAAAAATGAAAAGAAAATTATGGAACTTGGAAAACAAATTGATGAACTAGAGCAAAATCAAAAGAAAAAAATACTGAGATTCGTGGGTATTAATGAAAGCGAGAATGAAAAACTAGTGTCGACTGTTATCAACATAGTAAATACTACGTTGAAAGTAAAATGTACAATAGCAGATATCAGTAACGTTTACAGAGTAGGAAAATCTAACGCTGAAAAATCTAGAACTGTATAAGTTGAATTTGTGTCTTACTTGAAACGTAACGAAATTATCAGGGCCAGGAAGCTATTGAAGAATTCGGGAATCTTCATCAATGAAGATCTAACTGCAATGAGATACAAACTGTTACAACTTGCAAGAAAGAAATATGGAGTACGTGATGTTTGGACCAGAGGAGGACGTTTGTATGTCAGAGAAAATAATGTGGTTAAACTCATCCAGCACGAAGAAGATGTCAGTATTTGATCAGAGTGGTCGGACTATAGATATCTTTTTATTATAATATATATTTGATCTTTTTATGTATAGGTTTTAAAAAATAGGTATGCTTTTTCATCAAATCGGTTTTGAAGATAGCTACAGTAAAACAGGAATTTTTTTCTCTGACTACCAACGTTTGTATTATCACGGATTTGAAATGGAATACACTTTAGATATGCCTTTTCTTGTTTCTTCTTTTTATGAGAGCATTTAGGAGTTTCTAAACAAATGAACGAACTAAATGTTTATTACCAAAATTGCAGGGGGTTGAATACCAAAACAACAGAATTACATAAAAATATTTCAGAAGCTGATTATGATATTATCATGGCCGTAGAAACTTGGTTGGGGGAGAGTGCTGCGGACGGGGAAATAATTGATTTGGATGCATACAGCTTATTGAGAGCTGATAGGAACTTTGATTTCACACAGAAAACAAGGGGTGGCGGAGTATTTATAGCTTGTAAAAAAAGATATAAGATTTTGAAAGTGGCGAAGAATTGTACTGATTTCGAAGCACTTATTGTTCAAATCAGAATAAAAGGTAACGTTAAACGAGTTTTTGCTTGTGTATATTCCTCCGAAAAGTTTGGTAAACGTATATAAGGCATGTTTTGAATTCTTACAAGATTTTATAGAAGATATGAATCAAGTATATATCCTAGGAGATTTTAACATACCAGAAGTTGAAGGCACGTCTACAAAATTCAACCGGAGCCAAAATTCGAGTGTTTTATTTGATTTCATGAATTTCAATTCTTTTTCTCTATTCAATGGAATAACTAACTTACAAAATAGGTCTTTGGATTTGGTAATCAGTTCCGACCAAAATTCATGTGGAGTTTCTAGAGAACCATTACCACTTGTTAAAGAGGATATTTTCCATCCAGCATTGGAAATAAAAATCACTATTCAACATGCGTTTATGAAAGATCCTGAATACTCCCCTGAAGAAATAACACTCAATTTCAAAAAAGCGGATTTTTTGGTTATGATTGAATTATTCAGAGAAGCTAGTTGGGAAAACGTTATTAATCAGACGGATGTAAATATAGCCTTAGATAATTTTTATATTACCGTTAATAATATATTTAGCTCTTGTGTACCAAAATTTGTGTTATATAAAGAATATAAAAAATATCCACGTTGGTACACGAAAGAAATAAAAGAATTACTGAAAGAGAAAAATTGGTATAGAAAACTGAAAAATGTGTCGGATTACTACAATAACAAGTATATGGAAGTCAGAAGGTCTCTGAAATCTTTGATAAGAATAGAAGAAAAAAAGAATATTAAAAAAGTAGAGGAAAACTCGATATCTGATGTAAATTGTTTTTGGAATTAGGTTAACGCGAAAAGAAAGCATAGTACCAATGTGGATACTTTTAAATTCAGAGGAAATAACATATTGACTGGGGACACGGCTGAAAGATTCGCAGAATTTTTTGCTAGTGTTTATAGTACAGATAGTTCAAAATATGCAGATCATTTTGAAGATGGTTTAAGCTGGGTGAACGATACATTCAATATAAATGTCATAGAAAAATCTGATTACAGATAAGCTATTAAAAAGCTTAAACCGAAAAAAGCTGCCGGTATCGATGGTATCCCACCATACGTATTGAAAGGTTGTCAGGAGTGGCTAAAATCTCCTTTATTACATATTTTTAATTTGATTATTAAAACATCTCATTTTCCTACTCAGTGGAAAACCTCAATCTGTACTCAATTCATAAATCGGAGATAAAATGTATATAGAGAATTACAGAAGTATCTCTATTATGTGTGCACCTTCTGAGCTTTTTGAGCAAATTATCTACTGCAAATTATATAATCATGTAGAAAATGTAATAGCTGACGAACAACATGGCTTCATGAGCAAAAAAACCATAAATACCAACTTATTTTTATTTACTAACTATGCCAACGAAACATTAGAGAAAAAACAACAACTCGATACTATATTCACAGATTTTAGCAAAGCGTTCGATCAGGTAAACCATGGCTGTCTACTGCAAAAACTTAACAAATACGGCTTTTCGAAAAATATGTTGAAGATATTTATAAGTTATCTGAGGAATAGATATTGTGTGATAAAACTAACGGAAATACTTCTGGTAAATTTCTTGCAGCTTCTGGAGTGCCACAGGGATCTAACTTAGGGCCTTTACTCTTTCTCTTGTTTATAAACGATCTTCCGACAGTTATCAAATACTCCAAATGTCTACTGTTTGCTGACGATTTGAAAATATTTAAACAAGTACTAACAGTTAGAGATTGTGTGGCACTTCAGAAAGATATCGATAGTATAATTGAGTGGAGTATCAATTTCAAATTGAACTTTAATATTGGTAAATGTTCTGTCATTACTATAACGCGTCAAAAAAATCCCATTAATTTTGATTATAGAATGCACGATGAATCATTGAAGAGATGTACGAAGGTGAAAGATCTTGGAGTAAAATATAACAATAGACTTTCCTTTTCTCCTCACATTGAAAGTATAACTAAATCAGCAAACGAAATGCTTGGATTCATAATAAGACAGACATCTCCTTTTATCAACATAAGAACCATGAAAATTCTCTATTATTCATTAGTACGACCAAAATTGGAATTTGCTTCTATAATTTGGCATAAAGAATATCAAACACTGCTCCAAAGACTAGAAAAAATTCAAAACAAATTCCTGAGATATCTGTATTTTAGAAGACACCATATTAGACCGGACTATAATACAGTCAGATCAACTCAGCTTAGGCAAGAATTCAAGATTTATTCGGAGTCGGAGAACTCTTCTAATAATATTATTTCTATATAAAATTATGAACAACTTAGCAAATTGTCCTGAACTTGTGTCATTAATTCCATTCAACGCTCCTTCAAGACGCACTCGAACTCAAACAATGTTTCATATACCTTCAGTTTCAACATCCGCGAGGGCTCCTCTCATAATCATGCTTCGCACGGCCAATAATATCAACTCGCTAATCACATTAGACTGGAATTTAACATCTAATAGATTTCGAAAACTAATACTGGATTATATAAATAATGTATCTGTATGAAAGTTTTTGAGCATTCAGCCCCTCGAACCCCTAGGTTAATTTTTGTTCATGATTTAGAATATTTAGTTTATTTTAGTTTAGTTCGCATGTGTGCCGTATACATTGCTAATTTACAGGCACTATTCATGTAATTAGGTCGATAGGCCTGTATGGATATTATTCAATAAATAAATAAATAAATAACAGAAATACCTGATATATATATTGCCAAATTGATCTAATTATCCCAATTGGCACATTATCAAAGTACTTTTACACGTTTTCCTTCCACCTATCTATATTACAGTCAAATTATAGAATTATACGCGAAAACAGATGTTTTGACAAGATCATTCATTTTCACAAGTATAAGCATGTTACAATATACATTGCAGAATATGCTCTAATTCCCCCTATCTAGCTAATTCAAATTTTTCACTAAAATCATGCAGGAACCACAACGATTATTTCAATAAAATTTCAAAACCCATGAACTGTCGCAAAAATCCTTTCAAAATACACAGTTATTCCGTAGAAATGCCAAGAATTCACACTGTCCAATAAAATCTAATTACTTAAAATTTTCAAATTTTCAACGTTATTTTTTGTACTAGATTTATTAAAAAACAGTATTTATTATAATTCAAACAACATTCATACATCAAACCCCCAAAATGATTGGAAAATATGGAATACAGTAACAGAAATACCTGATACATATACATATAGGGGCCTATTTTTAGGGAAAAAAGAGGAGGGGGTGAGATATACTGACCCACATACTACTGATATTAATTGATGTTTTTTCATATTTATGAGCGGTTTTTGGTGGCTTTTTGATTGAATTATCAATCATTGTAGTATTCTGCATGACTTTAGTGAAAAATAATTTAGAATTTATGCATAATTAGGGCAATTAGGGCACATTTTGAAATGTATATTATAATGTGCTTTTACTCGTGAAAATGTAAAATCTTCTTGTTCGAACAGTGTTTTCGTGTATAATCTCATTGAAATGTTAATCTTTGGAGGAAAAACGTGAAAAAGTTCTTTGATAATGTACAAATTGGTGTAATTAGATCAATTTAGCAATATATGTATCAGGTATTTCTGTTACTTATTCCATATTTTCCAATCATTTTGGGGGTTTGATGTATGAATGTTGTTTGAATTATAATAAATACTGTTTTTTAATGAATCTAGTACAAAAAAATAACGTTGAAAATTTGAAAATTTTAAGTAATTAGATTTTATTGGACAGTGTGAATTCTTGGCATTTCTACGGAATAACTGTGTATTTTGAAAGGATTTTGCGACAGTTCATGGGTTTTTGAAATTTTATTGAAATAATCGTTGTGGTTCCTGCATGATTTTAGTGAAAAATTAGTTTGAATTTAAGCTAGATAGGGGGAATTAGAGCATATTCTGCAATGTATATGGTAACATGCTTATACTTGTGAAAATGAATGATCTTCTTGTCAAAACATCTGTTTTCGCGTATAATTCCATAATTTGACTGTAATATAGATAGGTGGAAGGAAAACGTGTAAAAGTAATTTGATAATGTGCCAATTGGGATAATTAGATCAATTTGGCAATATATATATATATATATATATATATAATAATAATAATAATAATAATAATATCGACTTTATTATTTCTTGAGGAAAAACAAATACATAATTCTTTATTATTTTATAACTAAGAAATCAAGAAATAAAGGGCGAAGTTCATTTTCTGCACTGCTAGGCAAAACAGAAAATGTTCTTCCACTCAACCCTAAACAGAAACCTGTGACTGCTACATAATATTATTGTTACATTTTTAATTCGAATACGAGCAAACAATGACATAATGGAGTGTAATTTACTTATTCTGAGCAAGATATTAAATATATAACCTTATATCACTCAGACAAATACTCTCTAAATTTAGATTTGAAGTTTAAAGACTCAGTTGTTTAAATGAGGGGGGAACAGAATTATACATGTGACAAATTCGGTATCTAAAGGACTGCCTGAACATTTCTGTCCTGAATTTCGGTATTGCAAGCATATTTTTTAGTCTTATATTCAAATTGTGAATGTCTGTCCGATATTTAATTTTCCTATGCAGATACGATGGTTTTTTTGTCATAACTATTTTATGGAAAAGACAAACAGCGTGAAGTACCCTCCTTTTTTCCATGTTCAACCATCCAATTTCTTGTAGTTTATATGAGATCCTTTGTTGGCGACGAATTCCGAAAATTAATCTGAGACACGAGTTTTGAGCTTTTTGAATTTTATTTTTATACTGACAAGTTAAACATGGACCATAAAGAACATCTCCATAATTGAAAATTGAGAGTACTAAAGATTCACATAAGGCTTTTTTCACATGATAAGGTAGAAAATGTCGATTACCATAAATAATTTTTATTGCACAGTAGGCACGTTGCAGGAGTCTATTTATAAACCCCTCAAATCTCAGCTCTACATCCATCAAAATACCAAGATTTTTTGCTTTACTAACAATAGCTAGCGATTCATTTTGTATACAAATATTCACCGAATCACTTACTGTGGTACGAATGTTTTTTGGGCCGAAAATCATTACATTTGATTTGCTGGAATTTATAAGTAGACAATGATCCTCAGCCAGGTCTACAAATCTATTCAGATCTGCATTGATAAGATCGCAAGCATTTTCTACCATCTCAGCCGGAAAACTATAATATATTTGGGTGTCGTCGGCATATAAGTGCACTTGACAGGTATGAAGGGAATGAAGTAAGTGAGAGGTATATATGGAAAACAGTAATGGGCCAAGTATAGACCCTTGGGGTACTCCAGATTTGAGATATAGAAGTTCTGAGTCACATTCCTCGACACTAACCTTCTGTTGTCTATCTTTCAAATAGTTTGTCATCAATGACAGAGCATCGACAGAAAAACCTATGTAGCTCAAAATATCTATCAATAAATTATGATTGATGGTATCGAAGGCCCGGCTGAAATCCAAAAGAACCAATACCGTACATTTACTTTCATCTGTGGCTTTCATTAACGTCCACGATATGAAGAAGAGCTGTTGTGCAACTATGTCCTTTCCGAAAACCTGATTGGACAGATGGCAACAAAGAAAAGTTCGATAGATGCTTTTTTATTTGCACCTCCATCGCTCGCTCAAGGATTTTCGACAACACTGGCAAAATCTTATTCCCCCAAACTCTTGAATTCCATTGGGCTCTGTTTTTTAGGCAGAACTTTTACAACCGCTCTCTTCCAAATAGTAGGACAAACATTCTCGGTCAAACAGAAATTTATAATATGAGTAATATATGGTACGATATGAGGACAACACAATCTTAGTAGCTTGATACTGAATCCATCACAACCCCTAGCATTAGTTTTTATACCACAGATAATGTTGTAAACAAACATATCATTAATTTCTTCAAAGGTAAATTTAGCATTAGCATCAATCCGTGTATTATCTTTATAAAAGTTTAATAGATGTTCTGGTGGTTCAGTATGTGGGACTGATTCTACAAAGTACATATTCAATTCCTGAGGGGTTTTCAAATTTTCACGAAAATTATTATTACTCTTTTCGCTTAGAAACTTATTAGCCCTGAGAGCTTTCCACATTTCTTTCGGCGAAGTGTTGTTAAATTCATTGGTGAAATAGGCTCTTTTTCCCTCTTAATAGCCTGATTGGTTAAATTGCGCATTTGCCTATAGAAGTCCAAATGCCCTTGTAATTTAGTTCTCTTGAATTTTGCCAAAGCCTTCTCTCGTTCAGCAATCATTATTCTGATAACATCTGTCAACCATGGAGCTTTGGGTTTTGTCACTCGAGAAGTAGTAATAGGCATATGTTTATCAAATAGGTTATTCAAACAATTCACCAAGTATGAAACTTTCTCATCAACACTTTCTTGGTCAAATATCCTGAAAAAAGAGGTATTGAACAAATCTACCTGAAAAGATCTTGGTCGAAATTTTTGAAGCTCCTGTATGTACACATTTTCGGTTTACAATAATTACAACATACTGCGACGTAGCTGTGACTCTAGTAGGGACATCTATCAATTGAACAATGGAATGATCTGAAATGTTGTGATGAATAACACCTTTGTCAGCTTCAGACCCCTCTTGGACAATAATATAGTCCAACAATGTTGCCGACGTAGCTGTGACTCTAGTAGGGACATCTATCAATTGACACAGATTCAATGCATTCAGTATTGAATAGAACTTCTTTACACAGTTATTCTCTTCCTCGAATAAATCTAAATTAAAATCACCCATACAAACTATTTCGTCTACGGTTGGTCCTATTGCAATTAAGCTGTCCTCAAATTCGTCAAGAAATGCATTTGTATTCTGTTCATGAGGTTTATAAATAACACCAACAGCAATCGTCTTTTTTTCAATAATGATTTTTATCCAACATTGTTCCCATGTATAATCCTGCCCACTCTCAATTACCTCAAAACGCAATTTATTACTGACATATAAACATAAACCTTTTCCCCTACAATTTCTGTCCACCCTGTATATATTATATCCATCAAAGTTCAACTCATCGTTATCAATCGAATTTTTTAACCACGTTTCACATACCAGTAATATATCTAAGAAGTTTTCTAAAACTATTTGTCTGACGTTGTTTAAAGAAGGCAATAATGATCTTGCATTACAGCAACCTATGTTTAAAAAATGCATATTTGCTCCGACAGCACTTGCTCGTATTCAATCACAAAACAAGAACCAAAAAAAACAGTATTTATTTGACCTAAAAGATAATACCTTCCCAAATATTAAAGAAGAAAAAAAAAGAAGAAAAAAAATTAAGAACTTTACTAGTAGGGAACGTGTCAATTGGTCCAATGCTCAAACTTAGTCTCATAAAATCATAGCGTACCTATACTATAAAACTAAAAATTGAAGGATACAGGAAACTAAAGATTGAGAAATACAACAATGTGTTGAATGATTGAATTGAACTGATTATTGGATTAATCTAAATATGATTTAAATTAAATTAAACGAATATTTTAACGATATCTTCCATATTGTCTATTTTAAAACTATTTGTCTGCTTGTTTAACTTCACATAAATTTTTCCGGACATTGTCCATACTTTCCCAGCCGTTCCCACTCTCTTAGAAGTTTCAATAACGATTCCTAATTGCTCCTTAGTTAAATCCTCTCTGATCAACACTCTGCTGGATTTCAGGAGTCTCTTATTACTATATACAAGATTCTTGAAGTAGTTTGTGCATAACCTTACCATTATTGCTCTGCTTTTGTTATCTTCTTTCTTACCCAATCGGTAGCAAAACTCCATACATGAATCATCTAATTTGAGTTTCAATTTATTGTTGAAAATATCCAGGACAGTGTTGGAGATCTTCCCTAGCTGATGTTTCGGGACGCCATACAACCTTAAATTTCTACTCCTTTCTTTCTGTTCTTGTTTCTTCTGCTGGTTAACGAGAGCATTGATAGTATCTTCCCCTGTTGCTGCAGTTTTTCCATAATATTTTCATTTTCCTTTCTCAACTCGTTGATTTTTTCACTATATTTTTCCTCAATTATTCGAGTTATCGTTTCAGTTATCCGGCTAATAAAGTCTTCTGCTGTGCACAATTTAGTTACAAGATTTTTAACCACTGAGTGCAATTCATCTTCGCCCTTCCCACTCTGGCCTTGTCTTCGTGTTTCTCGATTCATGATAAGAACAAATAATATCAAACTGACGGCGATATGGTAGATTGAAATGGTTTTTGATTTAAGGAATGTGCACTTATTCACTTCTACTAATTGCACACAAAATTTCGAGTTTATAGATGTACGTTTAACACAAGTTTTTTACTGTTCTATAGCAGCACTGCAAAACACGTCTAGTCTATGCGGCTCATTCACAGATTCCGATATATCAGGTATTTCTGTTATCGTAAGTATTCGATATTTTCGAAGCATCTGACTGTTGTTTGACTAATATTACTGTTTATGACAAAACCTAGTAAAAAAATATGACATTGATACAATGCGAATTTGGGAAATTCGATTTTATTGTATTTTGACAGGACAGATTACGGTTTTGGGATAAATTGAGTGTGTTCCTGAGATAGAGAGAAAAAAAATTCATTCAATGATATGCAAATTATGTGTAACTAGATCATATATTGGTAATATATACTTCTGGATATTTCTGTAACGGAATTTTGTATTTTTGAATGATTTTTGGGCTTATATGGATTTTGTATGAATAACATAATTATGATCAATAATAAAATGGCTGCTTCGGAGAAGATATTGATGAATATGTAAATTATTTATTATTAGGTGTCATAAATTGAAACTATTGACTTTATGCTATGTGGTCGTGGAAAAGGAGTGATTGGTGTACATTTGATAGGAGTAGGATTAATTCAGTTGATTGTGATTTTAAGAAGTAGAAATTTGGTCCGCAAACTCTGTATATGCTACTAATAAGGATATGTATGATTTGGCTAGGTTCAATTGGTGCTTAAATGGGCATCGTTCGATTTTGATTGATTGTTGTTTAGAAAAGTTTGTATGATATTATACATTCCATGACGAGAAATTGTTGCGGACCTTGGAATCGAAAATGTTGTTTATTGTAAATTTTAAATGATTTTCTTTGACATCATTTGGTGAGTTGTATATTTTTTTATCATTGTACCTGAAAGAAGATTCCCATTTTGAACAACTAATACTGAAATGGTGAGATAATTATGAAAACTTAAAGGAAAGGGTTGGAATTTTAAAATTTTTTAAAATATTTATGTGTATGTAAGATGTTGATATATTGGAGAAAGCTTTCTGGAATTAAAGATTAACTTGAATATCCTTGAGAATATATGACATATTTCGCAATTAGATCATATTTGGAAATTTATTTTGAATATCCTTGTTACAGAATTACTGTTTTGGAAGATTTTGGATTCATTTATGGTGGATGAAATATCTGCTTCGAGGAAATAAGTGGAAAAAATAGTGCCATAATATGTAAATTGTACGTAATAAGGCATTAAAATTGAAATTATTGATTTTATGCTGAGTGGTCATGGAAAACGTGTGATAGGTGGAGATTTGATGTGAATAGTATTAATTCAGTTGATTTTGATGTTGGAAATGGACATTTGCTGTGAAAATTCTGCATATGTTGTTAATAAGGATAAATGCTATATGATTTGGATGGGTTCAACTGTGAATTGAAAGTGTATTGCTTGAAACTTTTGAGGTTGATTTCGATTGATTTGTTTTGAGAATTTTTTTTATCAAGTTCCTTGAACTCGAAAAAGTTATTCACTGGTAGTTTTGTTTTGTTTTTATATCACTTGGTGAGTGGCTGTATTTTTATTATTGAACATAAAATAAAGAAGATGCCAATATTCATACAAGATCGACCCATTGGCAACTGGTGGATGTTTTAGATAGAAAGAAAACTTACTGGACCTGATCTCTGGATTGAAAATGGATGTGAAAGTATTATATTGAGCTTAATGAATGTTGTATTGTTTTGAGTAAGGAAAAATTATGACGTGTACCAGAAGGACACAAATAATGAATATGAAGTGTATACAGTTATATATGGACGTGTGTGTGTGGGTGTGTATGTGTGTGTTTGTAGTTTGAAAGATGTTGATATATTGGAGAATGGTTTCTGAAATAAAAGACATAGTTGAAAATACATGCTTTATTGAAAAACTTTAAGAACTAATACTTACTCTCTAGAAGTGACCTAATGACAATTTAATAACTTTCCACGAGTGTGTGTTATGATACAATGTGGAGTGGATATCAAGTACTGTCCATTATGCAATAATGTCCCCATGGCAGTGTTTCATATGAGTTTTTGATCAAGTACCTCTTGTCGTCATGGGGACTCAGAGCAATTTTTTTTTGTGTTATAGAACTGAAAACATGTTCCTCCGACTTGAATAACTTTTGTTCTACATTTTTCGTGATAGAGTTTTCTAGACATTCTACATAGTCTTCGAATTTGATGTTTCTATGAAGAGCGGACTTCTCAACACCTTTTGCTTTCTTTGTGATTCCATTATCTCTCAGAACATTATCAATTGTTTCCTGATCTTATCCCACCTCTTCTAAATCTCTGCGGAGTTTTTCTCTGTCTTCGTCTGAATTTTGTGTCTTGAATGTGTATAATTTTGATCTCAGTCCTACAAATTCCAACATCATCCGACCTTCGTTTTCATCTTCCATAAGGCCCAAAACTTTTTTGTTAACGAGGGGTATATTGTAAATGTTATTTTCTGGATAGTCACTGGTATCAAAATATTTATGACAATCACGACGGATAACTTCATAAACGTCTTTATTACGTATTTCGTAAACTAATGAATCGGTATCAGTGTACAAAATGGAACAGTCGTGACCGAACTCTGGTATCATGTAACCATAGTGAAAGTCGTAAATTGTAGTTTTTGCTAAATCAAGTATACTCATTCCCACATATATAGGTTTGTTGAAATATATTTCAGTTTTATTCAATTCGATTGCCACTAGATTCTCATTGAATATCACGACTGATTTGAATTCTGGTTTAGAAATTAGAGCTTCTGCGCCATATCGCCCTTCCCATTTAGTTACCAGCCTAACGTTACTATGTTTTCGAACGTTTTCCATCGTTTTTCCGAATACTGCATTGTTCATGAGTTTGAATAAATTCTTTTCGAAATTATTTTTAGGAGCAGTTCGAAGCTTTGTATTCAGGTCTATGTAAGACTTCAACCATGAGGACTGTTTGAATTTTATAATTTTATGAACTTTTTTCAGTTTCAAGCTGTTTGCCAAACACTGTTTCAAATTCCTATAATGGATAATATATTTGGTTTTATTGTTGAGAGTCGCCATCAGTTTTTTCTCCTTCGACTCGGGAGAAAAATGTTGCGGACAGAAAGGCAAGTCTCTGTGGGCATCGTGAATATTCTCTGGATACTCTAAGTGCACTTCAAGAATATAACCTACATCAGAGTCGTCGGCAATATTCGTAACATCCATATCGATATTTTCTTCCCATTCGAAACCGCCATATGGAAGATACTGACTCATTCCGAGTCCGTATTGATTGTTAATGTCTGTGTATAATAAATATGTGTCTTGTTTGGTCGAATCATAATCAGGCATATATTTGTTGTTTGCAGTTGCTCTTCGTTTGGAGCAACATTGACTCAACCCCCCTCTAATTCCTTCCTCAATGAACAGAATCATGTCGATGTCTGTCAGTAATTCCAAATTGATGCCTGTATGTTTCAACATACAGTCCCACGAGTACCCCGGTGAAGTATAGTAATGGGCTGGATCAAGTCCATACGTTTTCAAACAACTAATCCTAAATTGTTCAAAAACCTCTGCCAGAAGCAATATATCTGTTTTGAGATATATATCAGTTGTTCCTCTGTTGATTCTTCGAACTCGGACTTGAGAATATTGAACTCGTCTAGATAAGAAGCCAAAGTATCTAGACTAGCACCCATAAATCTGAAACTATCAATAAAACGAAAATTGATCAAATTATCTTTTAAGTTCTTTGTGAAACTGATGTACTTCTCTTTGTTGATAGGAAGTAAATCGATACGTCCTTTTAGTCCTGTAGAAATATCCTTGATAATAAAGTGAGAATCATAGCCTGACAAATTATGGAATACAACTGGTATTGTGTGACTATCCTTGTAGTTGATGTTTCAACTTTCATTGCTTGGGCCTCTATAACACCCTGTGAGATGACTATGATCGCGTACTTTTTTATCGTCTTGTATGAAAGGTTTCTCACACATGTGACAAAAAGTGGCTCTATTGAAAGCAACTTTCTCCTGTATTGTTAAGGAATTAATTGGAATCGGACATAAAAATACCGTTTCTACATCTTCAGCGAATTGTTTGAGCTCTTGAATGAACCATTGTACACAATCTTTGCCCCTAAATGATTTGTAGAATGATAGAGAATCATCATAGTTACATTTAACGTAATATCCTATACTATAGGGGACATGTTCTTGATATTTACCCTTATCGTTCACAAGATTCAAAACACACTCTAAATCAGCATATATGACAAATGGAACAGATTCTTTGTTTTTAAAATTTTTGAACTGCAACATGTATTTGCCTGGCTGCGGAAGTTTAATTCCACACTCGTTGATCGATTTACATCTCTCATAATGAGAATCTGATTTGGCTTGTGTATAAAAATAGTGGAAACACCTATCACAGAAGAACTTCTTTCCATGACGAGGTCCTAGCTGAGATGATAGGAGCCTAGACAAGTTTTTAATCCAAACGAAATGATACTGAATCGGTTGGGATTCAAAAGTATTTCCTTCTTGGTCTTCATCTTCGTTGAAGTACTGGTTCTGGATCATCAAAAGGTTGATATGTTTATCTTTCTTGTCTTTGGTTAGGTAAATTGGAAGTGTTTGGAACCTTTTTTTTTTCTTCAGTATGTAAATATTCACTGATAAATTAATCTGCTTCTCAAAACGTGGAACTTGTTTCACTGTCATTGGAAACAGAATCCCTTTCAGATTGAGGACCGTTGAATAATGGGGGTAAGAAGAGGTTCTCTCTGGATGTTTCAATTCTTCAGAAAATAAAGCGCTCACGATGCTCCATTCAAAACAGGCTTGATCATCATTTTTGATATTAACACATGCCTTCTTCAGCTTGATAGATTCGGGTAGGTCTATATACGATGAACCTCTTTGTGGTGTGAATTTGTTTATATTCACTTGAAGGTTAACAATTTTTTTCATAGTCCACCCGCTGCCATTTACTTGAAATTGTCGAAATCGGTCAGAATGTTATCCGTTACATTGGTGATAAACCACTTAGTCAAGTTGTTGTCTCGATAAATGGGTTCATTCTTCGTATTCAAATATTTGAACTCGGTACTATCTTCATTGCCTTGATTTGTAGAGAACTCTCCACAAAACACTGTATTCACTTCAACAGCCTCATATTTCTTCAGGACGTTTTGTATACGCCGTTTGAAAAATATTTTGCAATCATCTAAGAATTGCCGTAGTTCCAAATGTTTAAGATTAGTTATGATGCCGTTTCTAATACGTCCTTCGAAAGCTGCTGCGGTATCTTCCCATCGAACTCGGTGCTTAGCTGTGAGAACACTCAATGGCAAGCCTCTGCCTGTAACACGCAATGCTTTGAAATTTTGTTTGAAGGATTTACATTGTCCTATAGCTGCTAATAAATGGTGTTTTCCTCCTGTAGCATATACACGTTTCAGGCGTTTGTGCAATAATCGTGACACTCTATTGCACTCCCTGACCCCCAGTTCTATTGCTGAACAACTGGGGTGCAACTTGACTCTGTCCAGTTGCTCTTGAATTTTTCGCAGGTATTCTGCTGCAGACGACATTTTGAATTCAATTCGTGATGATTATATAAGAGCAAGGAGCAAGATGTTCCTCGTATGAGAGACTGATGAATAATGATTCTAGAAGTACTTTTGTTTTTTATATCCACGATCGGGCATGATCTTGAATCCGAAGATTCACGATAATGAACACCTGCAGACCGTAGATTCCCGAACATCCTTATATTGAACTCGTGCAAACTTGTTTGAACTTGTTGAGACTTGAAATCATGAAATTATAGAATCATGTCATATTTTCTATTGCATGTGGATAAGTGATTGATGAATGCAATTACTACGAAGTTATTTTGAGGATAAATATAGTATAACTAATTTTGTAGATCTGAAAACAGAAGGGTCATGAAATTAATGATTCATTGAAATGGTTGTTGGAATCTGAAGCATAACAACCGGTACAAAACAGGTGAGGAAGTAGAACTCACACATAGTTCTGGTTGAACTATATTAAAAAAATATTATCATCAATATAAAGCGAACTATTAAAACCCCGGAACTCGAGTGTAGAAATAGTTTACTGAGATTATTTGGATATGATTTGGTTTGGTGACCCTGATATCCAATAATATAATTAGATATATCTAAACGAGAGCAAACGGTCAAAACATGTGACCCAACTATCCAAGAGACTAAGTTAGTTAGTTCTGGTTAGGTATTGTTAATATTGAAGGATACTAGTAGAGATATCTAAACGGAAGCAAACGATCAAAACATATAGCCCAACTCTCCAAGAGATTTAGTTAGTTTTGGTTAGGTATTGTTAATATTGAAGAATACTACTAGAGGCATCAAATCAAAGAAAACTATTGAAACTGTGTTTTTTTTTTGATGGCTACAGGTAGCCACGAGGATGATCACGGACTGTTACGGATGTTCATAGATGCTCACGGGTGGACACGCATGATCACGCAGGCCGACTGGACAAGGATGTCACGGGAATGATCGCGAACGGTTACGAGGATGATCATGGACGGTCACGGATATTCATGGATGGTCATAAGTGGTCACGGGTAGTCACAGACGCGGACCGACTGGACAAAGATGCTCACGAGGATGATTGCGAAGGGTAACGGATGTTCATGAATGGTCATGAATGATCATGGATGGTCACGCTGGCCGGCTGGACAAGGACGGTGACGGTTGTGGCTGTCTTGGTGAGCAGGTATTTTAGGTGGAAGAGATAACTTCTGGAGAACACCTTGATAGGGAATGTAGTGCTGAAGTCAATAAAAGACAATCGGAAAATATATACATCATCTATGGAAGAACTTATCTCCGAATATACCTGGACATCATAGCCGCGGGACAAAAAGTACCCAAATGAACCTTCATAAGAAAAAGAATGGGATTTTGGGGTAGAACTCTCATAGTAACACTACTGCTATTGTATAGCGAAACACGTGTCGTGGTTTTGTAAGCCCACTTTAGTGAAAATCATTTACTTCAATATGGATTTTCCTCAACTATCGGCCGCATCAATGAAAAAAATTGGATTACAGTATGGATTCAAAATTTCTACCTAATTAAGCTTTGAAACGAATTTGAAAATGAAAAATCATTTAAGTAATGAATCTTCCTCTATTGTCCATATTCAGTGTTACTCATCGTAATTGTGATTCCGTAGAACAACCAACGTTGAAACTATAATTGAATTACCTTTTCAACGGTGTGCAACTCGACCTCTATGACTTTCGAAATTTTCAAGTTGTTATGCCCCCAGCGCCCTCTGTCGAGTAATAGTAATGTTTGTTCACTCAAAAACTAGGATCGGTAATACCATTCAAAATATTTGTTGTCCCATTGTTTCATATGAAATATGAAACCATTTAAAAGTTATCGAGAAAAGGGTAAAATTCAGATCCGCACTTATGCTTGACATTTCAAATGCACATTGTGGAAAAACAAATCTACGAAAATTGAAAAGCGGAATAACGGGAAGTGGGCACAGTCAAAGGCTTAACCTAGATGGAACAACACAAAAAAACATAAGAAAAAATAAATTCTACACGGACGAGTTTTCAGGAAAAAAAATTAGGGAATATAGAAATTTCGACAGGATATCGTCTCTCGGGTTAGCTAGGGTAATAAAAACGTGATGAAACTATTGGACTGAAGGAATCAACGATTTTGGTATAATTCATCCCCTGTTTTTTACAAAAGTACCTAAATTGTATATCTGTCGGTGAGAAATTGAAATTAAAGTTCAAGTTATTGGGACATATTATTATATTTCATTCAAAAATCCTCTAATTGAAGATTAGGAAAAAATATTGAAAAATTAAAAGTATTCCGAAATTGATATTTATTAATGATTGGAATAAATAATATATAATAATAAAATAAATGAAGGTTTAAATGTGAAACTAAAAACAAAAGGTATGCTGATAAAACATCAGATCAACTTTAGGAACTATCTACCAGAAAAAATGACTGCTATTTTGCGGTCCAATTTACTTATGCCTACTCTGAAAAAACAGTTTATTCATGGTTAGCTAAATTAATTAAGAACTAAAAAATTATTCATTCGATTAATTTATAACAAATAACGGGAAAAAACAAAACAAAATGTTTGTTATCTGTTAACATGACTCATTCACTTAAAATAAACCTAAAATCAATAATGAATACATTTTTGGTAATATCACCCAACAAATGATTTTATTAGAAATAAATTTATATCGTTAATTATAAACATTCGACCTCCAACAAACTATTTGTTTTCGATCAGTAAATTATATTATCGAGATTATTTATATCAAATGAAACTACTTAATACCAAATATAATTTTCTTTTCTATATTTATTGTAAATAGAAGTCACCCATACAAATATTATTAACTAACCAGAACCCCTATCTTTTTTCTCAGCGTACAATCAAATATTAACTTATAATATCAACAAAACCATATTATAATGAAAAACCGCAAAGATAGGTCAATTTTCATGCCATGTCTGAAATATCACAGTTCGTGAGTAAAAAAAGGATTGAATGAAAAAGTATAACTACATTTAGATAATCTTTAAGTAGATCAGAAAAATGGATTCCTAATTGATCCCAATTTATTTTTCAAGAGATTTGTATTTTTTGTTGATTTTGTTCAATGATGGACTATTGATTTGAAACGGATGGGAACCTTGCAAAGATATTGGACATTCGACTGACTGACTAACTTCGACCTTGGACTGAATTACTGAAACTGATATTGAAATAATTTAAATATATCAAAGATATTTTGGTACCGAAAGTGACAAACACGTTTGAACATATTCATAGATCAAGAAAGAAAAAGCCAAGTGAAGGGGATAAAATACGAAATGAAGTGCACAAAGTCGTCTTCACCAAGGATTCAATATAAATTGAAACACAATACAATACAACTACTTTCCTAGCAAATACCACGCAGAACGTTGAATGATATTTACCTGACAATTGATGGAAACTTCGATTTATATGGATTGTCAGGTGAATATCATTCAACGTTCTGCATGGTATTTGCTAGGAAAATAGTTGTTTTTCGCCTGTGGTCTACCAATTGTGTTCTAATTTATATTGAATCCTTGGTGAAGACGACTTTGTGCACTTCATTTCGTATTATATTCTGCTTTCTCTCTCACTTCAATTCGACGGTCGTCTAGCAGCATTTGGTGAACTTGAGCGACGTTATCGCCAGTCGTTGCAGTTTTTGGATGTCCCGAACGTTCATCGTCTCCCAAGTTGGTACGGCCACGTTTAAATTCAGCTGCCCAATATTTCACGGTGGTAAATGATGGTGCAGAGTCTCCGTACCTACACAGTCTGTAACTCGTCTTTGATTTGCGTAGGTGTATTGCCTTTCAAAAATAAATATTTAATTATAGCTCGATAATCTATTTTTTCCATTTTCACAAAAACACTCACATCGACTCATTCAAACGATTGTCAAACCAACTGCGCGTCCAAAATGGCTGCTGCCTTCTGCATATCCAGGTCGGAAACTTTTCAGACTACCCTCGTAAAGACTTGAAGGATAATCCTGATATAGAAAACAAAAGAATCTATAATCGATATAAATATATAATTGTAATCGGAACTGAATCAAAATACTTTAAGAAACAGTAAAAAAATTATTGAACGTAATCTAAATTAAGGGAATCAATGAATTAATTGACGTTACCAAATAAACCCATAGTAAAAATTAAACTGGACAATTGGCAAATGACAGATGATAAAACAGATACCGCGGAAACATTCGAAGCGTTTTTTATATCACTAAAAGAGAAATTAGCAAGCAACAAACATTCTGAAAAAAACCAAGTCGAAATTTTTCAACGAACGTTTTTGGTACATTTATGATTTTGTTGGAAGATGTAAATGAAGCTGAAATTCGTAATATCATTGCCTCACCGAAGAATGGAATATCACCTGGTCTGAATAAATTAAAAACGCAACATCTGAAAATAATTGCGAATGAAATATCTAACTTTTTTTTGCGTTTGTACACGATAAATGTCGATGAAACTTATTATGTTTCATTCGCCTGCGCAAAATACTTTCCTGAATTTGATACATTGTCCATAACGTATAATTTCTGCAGTTACAAATCAGATTATTTGATATAGACGTAGACGTCAACCTGATGAGGACAAATAGCTAGTTGAAGCCTTGATGAGTCCGATTGACGCCTTGTAGGCCAGTAAATAGAGATATCTACCTCATAATGGTTTGAACGAAGGTTATTTTTTTTGTACCAGGTTTGGAAAAGTGCGTCGGGAATTTGGAAAAAAATATATAAAAATACATTTTTGTGTTTTTTTATAAAATTTAAGAATAGGGGTGACATAATAAAAAACAAAAAATATATTCCAAAAGGGCAGCTAATTTTACGTAAAAAAGATCCCCTACACATTTTCTCAAATGTCATAGTTTAGCCTCAAAAAATTATTAAACCCAAGCACCTTAGAGGGAGGGAAATGAGTGCGATTTTTTCGCCAAAAATGGTTCAATTTTGGAAACTAAAAATGCGTTAGAAAGGTAAAAGCCTGAGCTTTCTGGTATACATAATTTCAAATACTTGATTGAGAAATTAGCATTAATATAACCAAAACTTTCCGAAAATCAACTCATTGAATAAATAATTTGGTGAATGTTGAAAATGAAAATAACTGAGATCTTTAAAAATACCTACGATCTGTATCTTCGTCGACCTGGCAAACATTCTATTCCTTTTGTTCTCCCTGATAACTAGATGAAATAGTCAGTTAATATTCAATTAGTTAGAACTTTATACGTCTACTTTTGTTAAATATTGCTATTATATCCTTGTACGACGTTTTGTTTTTATATTTTATATTCTATTTTTAAATGATCAACAAAGACAAGTCCACGCGCGGATTTATTTCCTTTCATTTAACTTCTAAAGATATATTAAATTTTGTTAGATTGTATTTTATGAATGAATAAACATTATTATTATTATTCGAACTTAATTTTTTTTTACCGGAAATGCTCGGTTAATATGTTAATTTGAAGATTACTATGTTAATTTGATTGAAATAGGTAACGTTTCTGAAGTTTGGCTAGTTAGAAGGGAAAGTTCAGTGAATCTCGAAAGAAAGCACGCATTTTCATAAGGTAAACGGGGTTTTCAAGGGAAAAATATCTAATTTCAGAATAAATAGGTATACAGTATTGTAATTCCACAAATTTGGAATAGTACTCAATTGAACACGTAATAAGCAAAAATGGGTATTTCGACAGTTTTATTACTGCCATTCGTAGCATAAACACCTATAAATTCTGAAACTCATGGATTAAGGAAAATAGAGTTAAAGGAACATTTTGCATGTATTAGACCTTCCATAAAGCTACGCGAATTGAACCAACTGTTTCTTTTCAGGTAGAAATTTAAGAGGGGAAATGCCAAGTTTCTGGCTCCAATTGTCTGCTCTTGAATGTGCTTATGTTTCACGAGTAGGTGAATTTAGGAATGGATATTAACACGCGTGTTGATTATTTATCTTGCTTAATTGTGACCATTGAGAAATAATCAGTAGAATTCAAAATTGTGAGTGCTCAGAAACGCAAATGGAAGTGAGTTTTCATATTGAAAATTTGGATTAGGTGTTAGTGTTCACTGGATTACGTTCAAATCAGGAGAGACTTGGAATATATGTATGAATGATATTTGTACGTGTACGAAGAATGCACTACTCTATTCAAATAATTGGAAAAGTTGTTGTGTGGATACTCGCAAAAATTTCCCCAGAGTTATAGATGAAAACGAAATCGAAGACGAAGACGACGACGACGATGATGTAAATGAGAACAACAATGAAGACAGCCATGGTGATACTATATCAAAAGAAAATGGAAATGATGGCAATGATAATTAGTACATAGGCCGCATTGAAAAATTTGTTTTTTATATTTATGCCTAATTTTTGTATTTACTTATACAATAAAATACTATGGAAATGATTGCTTCTCACTCAATTTCACCTAAGATACTTTCATTCTCGATAAAAATATAATGAAAGATATGTCTAACCACTTTTCGAACCACTAGAAGCAATTTCCGTAAGATTGAATGACAACTTTTTTACAAGATTTTTTTCACGTGAAACTATGGCATTTGGGAAAATAAGTGGATATTTTTTTTACGTGAAAATAGCCGCTTTTCCCGATTTCTTTTTATTTAATCATAAGGTGGCTTTTTTCCGAAATTAAGTCCATAAACGTTGAAAAACTGTTTTTTTTATTCCCGACTCACTAGGCTGAAGAACTTTTCAGAATATTAATCTAATTAACAAAAAACATTTTGGTCCAAATCATTTTGAGCTTTTACTGGAAAATTGACTTCAATGACTGGCCTACTGGTGAAATTCACCTAACCTACGCGTAGACGAGATCTACTGTAGGGTTATCATCAAATAATTTGATTTATACTTATTAATGTAATTCAAAAAGCGTATAAATTATTATTAGACAAGTGTCAATTTTCTGTGCTGACGAGCGATTCTCATATCATATCCCATACACAAAATAGAATGAATATGGCAATTCCGGGTATAGCTAGTGATGCATATAATTGAGGAATCGGTTAAAAATATAAGAAATTAACAAGAGATGTAAGGTGGAATTAAAAATTCCTGTGATAAACCAATTAGCAGAAAAACAAGGTATAGGCTATGAGAAGGGAACAAACACCAAGGCTCAAAAAGTTATAAAACCAAATTGGATGCTTTATTTTTGATTACCAATTGAGATTTCACAGGATTTGAACGTTTTCGATTAATCTTACGGTAGTGGCATGAAGGTCAACCGATCCGTCCCTGCCTACATACAGATTGGCGTTATTCGCTACGCTATATATGGTAAGGGTATGCGTGTACATTTTAAACGAAATGAAATGGAATGAAACGTATCAGTTCTGTTTATGCAGACCATGATGTTGTTAATCAATTTCTTATCGCCGTTTGCAAGAATGGCGATTTCTCGGCTATGCTTTCCAGACAGAGAGAAGTCAGCTCGTGGTATTCAGTTTCGGATTGGGTTTCAGTTTATTCGGACTAATATCTTTTTCATTGCGTTTGCGAATGCCAGATGATTTTTGTCAACTCACAACACGAATGTATATATAACAAAATATTTCATTTCTTAAATCAAATTAAGTTTTTCGACAAAGGGGCTCATTTGTTTTGGTGACATGTGTGATTTTATTTCCATTTGGGCCTTTATTCCGATGCAAAATTGAATTTTGATAATAATAAGTTTATTCAATCTCAGAAAATAGACATGGCATTTAGTTACATTTAAATGAACAAACATGTAAAGAGAATACCACAGAAGTAGTGGAAACTACTTGTATGTGAAATATTGATTTTATCATGGTAGATACTCCTAGTGTCTAAAATGGTCTGCAGAAAAAATTCCATTGTATGAAACTTATCTTAGTATAAAAGTAATAATTATAAAATTTTAAATACGATATGGAAGTAGTTACAGTATGTGTATATAAAAAAGAATGTACGAGGAGATATGTATATAAAATTTGAATTAAATAACTATCATATGAATGTATACATAAAATGAAAAAGAAAAAGAAATGACATTGGTATATACATGAAAAAGAACAAGAAAAGACTACAGTACAGAAAGATACACTGACCCTATCAAAACACAATAAATGATGATATAAATTCCTGAACAAATCAATACACTAACAATAAATGCATAAAAAAGGTAGACACAAGAATAAATATATTAACATTGAGTAAAAAAACTAAAATATACGAATCATATTCAAACCACATTAAAGATGAACAGATTGAATTGTATGTTTAAACGGAAGTGATAAAATAATTTTAGGGTGAAAAATAGTATGAAGGTAAGATATTTCATAGGGAACAATATCCTAGATTAGAAGGAGCTGCGAGATAATTGTATTCGCTTGCAGCCAATGCTTATTTTTTTTTGAACATTGCAGGTGAATTTATTTCACGGATTTCTAAGGGTATTTTGTTGTATAATCTTGGACCAAGAAAGACATGACTTCTCAAGAGTTCTATTAACTTTAAGAATACGTACGGCAAGAGGCTGATTTCTTGTGGAGTACTTATTCTTTGTAGAGTTTTTGTTTTTGGTGGATTTTCCTTTGTTTATTAAACCCTGTAAGTAAAGTTCTTTGATATCGAGGATTCGCGAAAGGTCAAAAAGGTCTACTGTGGAAAAATTTCTGTCTTTTCCATAAATGATTTTTAAAATCCATTTTTGTAGAATTATGATTGGGGATAGATAATGATTCTATGCACCACGCCATGCTATCAATCCATACCTGAGTTGTGATTCCACCAAGGCGTAGTAGATAGCCTTCAACTGGTCAATATTTACCATCGTTTCGAAATGCCTGAATAGGTAGAGCTAACTTCTTAGTTTCCCAGCTAGTTTTGTTATATGATGATCCCATTTCAGGTTGCAGTCGATAGTTAAGCCCAAGTAACTAGTTGAAGTGGCCGGTAGTATTGGAAAAGTTATTGTTGGGGTTGTTTGTGAAATTCGGGGAAACTCATCGAAATTAATTTTTTATATACTGAAGGGCACGTAATGTGTTTTATCAAAGTTGATGGTCAGAAGCCTGGAGCCAAACCATTCTTTTATTTTCGAAAAATCTGTTTGGGCCTTATTGAATAAGTTGGTCCGAATATCTGCGTTGTAGAAAACGGCAGAATCATCTGCAAAGCTTACTGTCTGGCCTTCGATTTCAAGGAAAAATAGATTAT
Organism: Gonioctena quinquepunctata; assembly: GCA_018342105.1. Lineage (NCBI taxonomy): Eukaryota > Metazoa > Arthropoda > Insecta > Coleoptera > Chrysomelidae > Gonioctena > Gonioctena quinquepunctata. The sequence continues at coordinate 924,975 of JAFIRS010000251.1, forward strand.
TTAGGTAAATATTGAAAAGGCAGGGACCTAACACAGTGCCTTGTGGTACACCATACTTGATGGTTTTGAATTCACTTAGAGTTCCTTGAACATCGACACATTGACTTCTTTCAGCTAAGTAACTTTTCAATAACTCCAGGCATGGTCCTCTCATTCCCAGATCCTCTAGTGTCTCAGTCAGTTTGTCATGGCTCACGGTATCGAAAGCTTCAGCCAGGTCTACGAAGATAAAAAGTGATGGTTTTCCTTCATCAAGGGATTTATAAATTTTTGGGGTGAGGGTTGCTATTGCATCTTGAGTGGACCTAGCCTCTCGGAAACCGTACTGCAGTTGAGAAGGGATATCATGTTTTTCTAGAAATTTGCACAAACGTGTTTCAATTACAGTTTCTATTATCTTTGCAAGGCAGGAAATTAAAGATATAGGTCTGTAGTTCAGGCATTCCAATTTGTCACCTTTCTTATTAATTGGTTTAATTTTAGTTTTGTTGATGGAACTGGGAAACGTACCTTACCTCAAAACTGTATTCGAAATATCACATATTGGTTTGCGTATACTATCACATATTATTTTTAATGTGTCCGAGTTTATCGAGTCTAACCCGGGTGCCTTGTTTTTTTTTTTGAGCTTGTGGATTATTTTTATCTCTCTTTCGGTGCATTCTTCTAAATATATGGTATTCGAAATGCGTTTCCTCTTTTCTTTGACATTTTTTGGTTTCATAATTTGCTGGGCTAGATGTTCTCCTAGGTTGGTGTATTCATCAACAAAGTGATTCGCTATCTTCGGAGGATTATTTGTAACCACGTTATTTTGTAGGCGAATTTCTCTTATTTCAGTTTTTTTATTATTTTGATTTGTTGATGCCCTTAGCGTTTCCCATAGTTTTTTAGGGTTGTTTTTATTATTTTCAATTTCGTCTTTGAAAAATTTTGCTTTTGTTTTCTTTATGAGCAGATTGAGATTATTCCTGTGAGTTCTGTATTTGCTTTGCAGTTCAACGTTTTCCCAATCTCTGTGCCTCTCTTTATTCATTTTATTCCTTTAGTTGATGGATGTTATTATACCATTACTAATCCAGATTTTATTTTTCTTTACATGTTTCATTTTAACCATGGACTTTTTGGCACACGTTTGAATTTTCTGTGTTAGACTATCAGCCAAAATTTCTACATCTTCGTTCTGGAGGAAGTCATTCCAGGACTCCGTATCGATCAATGTTTTCATTATTTTATAATTTATGGTATGCTGGTTCATCAGACTGTAGCATTGTAGTAAAATGGTCACTAATAGAGCTTATCAGCGTGATTTGGGATGACTTTGTTAACTATATTTTTCGCGAATAAATGGTCTAAACATGAACGCGCGTTTCCTTGGATTCTCGTATATGTGTTTATTTGTGAGATAAAATTGTTTTAATTCAGAATGTTGAGGTAATCATTTGAATCTTCTGATTCAGAAAGTATATTTATATCTCCTCCAAGTATGACCTGATTACTGTTATCATTCAAGTGTTCCCCAATGAAATTTTCGAGGCACCCATTGAACGCTGGTATATCTGTTGATGGTGACCTATATAGCCCTATGATAACTAGATTACTTTTCTCCAATTCAACTGTTAGTTCTATTGCCGTGGATTCGTGTATTTTGATATTTTGTGTATTATAGTTATAGTGACTCTTTATGAAAATTACTACTCCATCATTTTGATTGAGTGTTCCTCCGCTATATATCAGATCATAACCTTTCAGCCGGTATAAATCAGTATTTTCAATTATTCTGGTTTCGGTCAAGATCACGCAATCAAAATCTTCATCTACTTTATGAAAATCAATCTGGACATCTTCAAAGTGCTTTCAGATGCTACGAATATTTTGGTTGTAAACCGAAAAAGTTGAGTTTGCGTCTGCAATCCTCATATGATTCGTATACAAAAGTCTGTGGTATATTACCCTCAAATCTCTAATAAAAGCGTCAATACTGTGGATTAATGAATATTTGATTTTAATCTCCATATATTTTACACTATTCTTTCCTTTTTTCTTTCCAGTTTTTTTATCCCAAACTCGTGAAATATTGTCTATTTTTATTCTCATCGATCTTTGGGTCTTTTTTATTTATGCTCGGTATTTCCCTTGAGCATTATTTTCTTGTTTTTCCTTGCTATTACCCCAACTCTCTTATTCTTTCTTAATTTACCACTACACCCGTACCATTCCCCATCCATTCTCTTACCTCTATCGATTTTTCGGTTACCACTAGCGTATCTGTATTGGTCTCCCTCAGAATTCTTACTTCACAATCGATTTGTATTATACGCCTCATTACTGTTTTGTACAGCTTGATCTTTAGTCCCGTTGAAATTATTTCATTTTGAACTATATTGCTGATGGTAAATGAGGATCTGTTTGCTTTTATCAGCTTTTTGTCCTATTTACTGCTTCCTTGTGAACACTGTACCTTGGTAAGCAAACCTGCAGACGTATTCCTACCATTCGTATTTGCCTTCTTTCAATAATAACAAAAAAGTCATGGTATTTTCATTAATGATTCTCTATACATTTTCTTTGTTTTCGAGTAAAAGAGATAAATGGAAGATGAAAATCGAATCACGGTCTTTCGAATTGAATCAGAATGGCACTAGCATCGGCAAAAGATAAACATTGTTGTGTCCTATTGTAGTAATTCGGGCCACTTACTGTTTACTGCTCATACGCTAACAAAGTTGAATAATACCGATGACAGAGGATCACCCTGACTCATTCTACTTTGATTTTTTGTGAGGTTTGTCTATCCACTTTGGATCTGTTCTGTGGGGTTATTCTCATCAAAGTTTTGTTAATATCCAGATATGTTACAGTTCTGAATAATAACTTATGAATTCATGAGAAATAAATAATTTTTATTTTTCTGAAATGAAATAATAGTTTACGACATAAATCTGTGACGCATAATGGACAACTGATTTCATAAACCAATAATATCCGTCGTGGAATTAGGAGGGAAACTAGTTATTTGCTGAGCGATATTCCACCCAATATACACCGATTGTATAGCTGGAAGCAGACTTGAGGAATAAGGCATTCTTCATGGTCTTTGATATAATTGCTAGTTCATGTCTAATCAACAAGTTCAAAAACGTGTTAAATAGATATAAAGTTCCTAAAAATATGAGCGATAGCTCATTCGATTCGGAATGACGTCTAGAAAAATGTTTATAAGCACGTAAAAAATTTTATTAGCACGTAAAAAATTGCGATTGTTATTAACAAAATAAGATTAAAAAAAGAAGGTATATTGTTTTTCGTTAATAATTTATAAATTAATGATATTTAAGGAATTATGAAAAGAGATCCTGAAAGAGGAGGAAATTTTCAACAAAAAAGTCCCACCTCCCGGAACTCTATCTCTATTATTTATAATTTTTTTTAACGCTGTAAATAGGGCTCCGCGAGGTCGCTACGGCATAGGCGCACCGTCTAAAAAGCCGTTATATCACCTAAAATAATTTTTTTATAGTATTAAATAACAATTTAAAAATTTTAATAAATTATGGTGTAATCTAGACACTTGAACGAAAAAAACCTCTGTAAAAAAAATTTTCATGTCGATTTTTCAAAAAGTTACACCATTGTTAGTTAACTAATTTTTTTCCAATCTCTGTTTTTATAAATTACGACATAAAAGTTTAAATAATTGGTCTATAAAATTTTCGCTTCGTGGAGCCCTTTTCATTTAGGTACTTAATGGAGCAATGCAAAAAAAAATTATTGAAGTTTATTATTTTGTTAATTATAATTTTTTTAAATTAACAAAAAATAAATTTTTAAAAATGTTATCAAAAAATTTTTTTTTCAGTAATAGCTCATGATTCTTGTTTTTGCATCTAATATAGGTATTAATTGACATTGAAAAAAAAAATCACCTCATTTGTTAAGGAATTGTTGATAAACAAACAGACTATTTTGGGATTAAAAAAAAAAAATCCTACCATCTTATTGCATAGGTGAAATTATGATTTAGAAAAATAAAATTTTCCTAAATAAATTTTTTTATTGTTTAAAATCGGTTTTTTTATATTTCAATTGTTTGAATGATTAGTTAAGAAATTATTTCATTCTTAAAAATCATCATTGACCTTTTCCAATGAATTAACAGACAAATATTTTTTTTTTATAAATAATTTCATTGTTTATTAACTTAACAATTTGTTATAAACAAATAATATTAACCGTTATATTTTTTTCGATAACTTCAAAAAATAACAAAAACAACTATGTATAACAAAGTATAGAAATTTCATAGCTTATAACTTGTTAAATAAAATAGATACAGCTACGGACTCAAGAACTTTTTTGTTCTATGACAAAATATCTTTCTAATTACGTATGAATTATAGCAATATAGATTTTTGTTTGAATAATATACTAGTTCAAATTTATACTTACCTAATTTACATTCTGCTATTGATCATTTTCATTCATTTATTACTAGAATTATTAATATTCTGCTAAAATTTATTCATTTATTTACTAAAATAATAATTGAATGTATTTTCTAAGTTTCATTTTTATATTTATTTAATTATTTATTTTTATCCGTACGTTATAGTTGTTAAGTTTCTAACAATAAAAATAATAAAAATAAAACATTTTAGAAAATATACTTGAAAAAAATATAAATATTAGAAAATAAATTCAATTATTATTTTAGTAAATAAATAATTAAACTTTAGCAGAATAATAATAATTCTAGTGATAAATGAATGAAAATGATCAATAGCAGAATGTAAATTAGGTAAGTATAAATTTAAACTAGTACATTATTTAAACAAAAATCTATATTGCTATAATTTAACGTAATTAAAATTTTTTTCAAAAAATATAAAAAAATCTAACTTTTTTATAAACAAATGCTTATAACAACTGATAAACAATGGTTACAGAATCGATTTTGAATCAATTTTAAAGATAAATGAATCTTTTATAAAAATGACTTGAATGCCCTTTACCGTATCTCTTATAGTTCAAAAGTTATAACAATTTATAGCTTGACAAATTATGGAACGGCTGTAATTTCATTATCATATAATATGTAACAATGCTGTAAAAAATATACAAAAAAATGTTTTTCTATACTTTGTTATACACAGTTGTTCTTGTTATTTTTTTAAGTTTTCGAAAAAAAATATAACGGTTGATATTATCCGTTTATAACAAATTGTAAAGTTAATAAACAATGAAATTATTTATAAAAAAAATGTATTTCCCTGTTAATTCATTGAAAAAGGTCAATGATGATTTTTAAGAATGAAATAATTCCTCAACTAATTATTTAAACAATTGAAATATAGAAAAAACGATTATAAACAATAAAACATTTATTTAAGGATGTTTTTTTTAAATTATAATTTAACCTATGCAATAAGATGGTAGAAATTTTTTTTTTCCAATGTTAATCAATACCTATATCAGATGCAAAAACAGAAATAATAAAATATTACTGAAAAAAAAAATTTTGATAACATTTTTTAGAAATTTCATTTTTTGTTAATTTAAAAAAAATATGATTAACAAAATAATAAACTTTAATACATTTTTTTTGCATTCTTTATTAAGCCAAATGAAAAAAGCTCCACGAAGCGAAAATTTTATAGACCAATTATTTGAACTTTTATGTCGAATTTAAAAAAATTAGTTAATTAACAATGGTGTAACTTTTTGAAAAATCGACATGGAAATTTTTTTTTACCGAGGTTTTTTTCGTTCAAGTGTCTAGATCACACCATAATTTATTCAATTTTTTTAATTGTTATTTAATACTATACAAAAATCATTTTAGGTGATATAACGGCTTTTTAGACGGTGCGCCTATGCCGTAACGACCTCGCGGAGCCAGCCCTATTTTCAGCGTTGAAAAAAAAATATAAATAATAGAGATAGAGTTTCAGGATCTCTTTTCATAATTCCTCAAATATCATCATTTTAGAAATTATTAACGAAAAACGAAATACCTTCTTTTTTTAATCTTATTTTGTTAATAACAATCGCAATTTTTTACGTGCTAATAAACCCTTAAAAACATTTTTCTAGACGTCATTCCGAATCGAATGAGCTATCACTCATATTTTTAGGAGCTTTATATCTATTTAACACGTTTTTGAACTTGTTGATTAGACGTCTATCCACTTTGGATCTGTTCTGTGGGGTTATTCTCATCAGAGTTTTGTTAATATCCAGATATGTTACAGTTCTGAATAATAATTTATAAATTCATGAGAAATAAATCATTTTTATTTTTCTGAAATAAAATATTAGTTTACGACAGAAATCTGTGACGCATAATGGAGAACTGATTTCATAAACCAATAATATCCGTCGTGGAATTAGGAGGGAAACTAGTTATTTGATGAGCGATATTCCACCCAACATACACCGATTGTATAGCTGGAAGCAGACTTGAGGAATGAGGCATTCTTCATGGTCTTTGATATAATTGCTATTTCATCAATTAAAATAATTGAATGAATTCATTAAACCCAATTCGCCCAATTCCACAATGTGTGAATATTTCCTCTTGAATTTTCAAGTGGCTGTTAAGGCCATTAAATGGAAAGAAAATTCAACATTTTTAAAACTCCATGGTAAGCTGAAGTACTTACCGAATCGACAGTATGCAATTTTTTATCTTGGTCCAAGGTAGGCAACAATGTTAAAATTACAAATAAATGAATTAAGGGATTGGACGACGATCCACAATTTAACATAGCTGCAAATTTTATATAATTTTTCCCAATACGAAAGGTCATTTGCAGCTACTTGTGACTCCGGCAAAGTAATTATTTGATTTTATTTTACCACCTTTATATTAACATGCTTGGATGACTGCAAATTTGCCGGCATGATGCATTTATTATAATTTACTATGCAATTTTGATAGCAAAGCAAATTGTTATATTTGTAGATTTTTATTGTAAATAACGGCATTTAAAACTTATTAGACGTTCTAATAATTTTGCCGCGACGTTGGACATTCATACTGGCAACTCCCATTGCAAGTGGCAAATTATCGTATACATTTTTCATAATTACTATGTGTACGGTCGTAAAATGTTTTCATGGCACCTGCAAAATTGAAATTCATTGATTTCATATGTTTGGTTGAACGGTAAAATTGTAGTAGATGGCACAATACAAATTTTATTTGGAAAGATAGTGGAGAAGGAAGCGTACAATGAAAAAAATGAGCTGTCGATTTTTCGCTAGTCTTTGTCGCATTTGCACTGATGTACAAGCGAATTAAGAACTACATAGAAATGAGCGATGAAAATCTATTGCTTGATTCGTAAGCTACTTTTATTGGATGATAGTACTCGTATTCAAGATATGAAAATTAAATCAAAACGATTATCTTCTGCAGTTAATATTTTTTAAATTTACATACTATAACAAAACATTTTCAGAATTTTTCTAAGGAAATTGATCAAAACATTTCAAAGGGGTGAATTTGTACAATAAATGGCAAACCTTCAAGCATATTGAAGAAAATTTGTTTCTTACATCAACATTAATAATTCTTCTGCTGCAAATATCAATTTTATTCGGTGGGCATGGAAAAACTATTCCTAATTATACATTCATAGATTGACGAACATATGTATTTTAACCTGTACTTTCGTACTTTCGTGAAGGGTAGGTGTATAATGCAATTTCATAACAAAGGACAGTGGTTAAAAATTAAAATAAAAAAATCGTAAAATCTAAGAATATTTTTGAGAATAATCGCATGGGTAGTATATATCGTTTAAATGATATATGCAGTAGTCAAACGTAGATATAACATTTCGATTTTTCCCACTTATGATAAACTATTAGTAATTTTTTTATACGATTTTTTTTTAATGGTCAATCAATTCTTAGCGGTAGTGCAACAAGTAAGAATATATCCTGTATATTCACATTAAACCATATTCCAAATATCCATAACACATTGCACAACCCTTTACTTGTTATATTAATCACTATCTCACAATTAGCAATGGAAGAGTTCAGAAGTAAATGTCGTACCCAGTTTGTATTTTAGAATCTCCTCTTCTTAAAGATAAGTAGATCATCATCGCTCTTAATCATAAAATTACAGGAAACTACCATGGATTTCAACGGTCTTCATAATAAATTAAAATTTGGACAAGATAAAGAATCTTACCATAAATTAAATTCTCTTGACATCACTATCATCAAAGAAAAAACAATATTTACACATTGGTACACCAAAATCTCTCGGCCAGAGAGATACCTCAACTATGTTCGAACCACACTAGTGCATACAAAAATGAGTCGTAGATGGCATGACGTATAAAGAAATACTCCTCACTACAACGTTGCTAAAAAAATGATGTTTGCACAAAGAAAAAACTTAATTAACAACAACCACCCTTTAAAATTCATAAACAACAGCATAAAACATAGAACCTACAAGCATTGTAACGAATCAACTATCTCAAGAAGGAACACCTAACCAAAAAAATCTTCGAATCCCTCACAATCTTTCTGAAAATACTTGAAACATTTTAACCAAACGCAATTTTCAAGAATGGCAGGACTGTCATAAACAATTACAGTCGAATATATCCCGCTATCCTATAAGTAATATAAAAACAACAACGTTTGTGATATCTCCATTTTCCCTTTCAATATATCCAGATTCCAGCCAACCACAACGAAGAGATCACTTTCATAATACCAAAACTAGTCAAATCAGCAACTTCCGTCAAGCACGATCCATTCCTCGTGAACAAAAAGCCTGTAAAATACAGAAAATCTTGTTGTTATTTTTAGAAATGAAACACCATGCATTACCAAATACGTAGAGATGTACAAATGGTTGCTCTATAAAATTAACACTTTCTAGACAACAAAAATTGAGTTAGAATCCAAAACCCATGAATAACCCATAAGAAATGAAGAAAAACTCTACAAATTAATATATACTAGCTGGTTCTAGCGTCTTCATCGGCGTAAAATGTGTATTTTTTCCTATGTTTTTTTGGTGTTGTTCCATCTAGCTTATGCATGTGGCTTCGCCCGCTTCCCGTGTCCCTTTACCATTTATCCCATTTCCTGTTATCCCGTTTCCCGTTATCCCGTTATCTCGGTTAGGTAGCATAATTGATTTGACAGCGAAAGTAATTTTTCTTGACGACTATTACAAATTAAGTAACCCCTTTTCGCCCCATTGGGGACGGAATTTTCAAATAAGTGTAATAACGATTTCTTTATTTGTAACAAAGACCTCAGATACCAATTTTTATGACTCTGACTTAGAAACTAACGGAACCCCCATACAAACTTTCACCCCCATATTTCACCCCTTTAGGAGTTGAATTTCTAAAATACTGAAACACATATTTCTTTAATTGTAACAAAGTCAACGTGGACCTGAGTGACTGCTGTCTATTCACAAATCGATTCGTCTGGGCCAATCAAGTCCGAGATCATTGCTTGCAGGTGTGGATATACGATGGGAGGTCATAAATCACGCGTTATATTTGTGTTTTGATAGCTCTGAAAGATTAAAAACCAGTAGCGTCTGTGGTCTTGGTGTGTGCCGATCGAAATACGTTTTAGGATATTCTAGTTTTTTTTCCTCAATGTATTTGTATAAATAAAAGCTTGTCTTTAATTATTTTTCATTTTTCATTATTTATGAAGTATTTTTAAAATCTTAAAATATCTAAATAAAATTAGTTATCTCCGCCACTGCTGCTCACAGGACTTCGCCGCAAGACTTTTTTATGCTTCTGCAATTGATATTGGGAAAACTATAATGATTTGTATACGACGATGTGGTTTCCTTGTTCTGTCCTAGTGTTATGTGGTAAAGTTTTCCCAATATCAATTGCAGAAGCATAAAAAAGTCTTGCGGCGAAATCCTGTGAGCAGCAGTGGCCGAGATAACTAATTTTATTTAGATATTTTAAGATTTTAAAAATACTTCATAAATAATGAAAAATGAATAAAAATTAAAGACAGCTTTTATTTATACAAATACATTGAGAAAAAAAAACTAGAATATCCTACAAAACTAGAATATCCTACAACGTATTTCGATCGGCACACACCAAGACCACAGATGCTACTGGTTTTTAATCTTTCAGAGCTATTAAAACATAAATATAACGCGTGATTTATGACCTCCCATCGTATAGCCACACCTGCGAGCAATGATGTGGATTCGATTGGCCCCAGACGAATCGGTTTGTGAATAGACAGCAGTCACTCAGGTCCACGTTGACTATCGGATCTTTTGATCTACCGTTTGCCGACATCGAATGTTTACGAGTAGTACAGATTATTTTTCGTTCCGTTTCTTCGCATATACGCTCGTGTTAGCGAAGTGAGTTTTTATTTGCTCCCTATAGAAACAGCTTTTGCAATTGATATTGGATGGACATACCAACTGATTGTTGATTGATGAGTTAGATGTTTCTCGTCATACAGGTGAAGAACTGAATAATATTTTATTAACTAAATGTTTGGGGTAAGAGTTTTCTATCAAAATGTCGCGTAGTTCAGTGAGATACTTTAAAATATGATGGGGATGTGTAAGTCTGGTCACCCTATTTTTTGAAGCCCAAATAAGGTTTATTTTCATTTGATATGGGGGTGAGAGTACAAATTTCTTATATGGATCACTGCAAATGGGTTTCCTGTACCATTCTGAGTGTAACGTGTTACTTTCATTTCGGACGTCTCTCATATCTAGAAAAGGAATAATATTATAATTTTTTTTCTCTTTCTCCACTGTGAACTGTATATTTGCATTATAACTATTGAAAATATCCAGAAGTTCTTCTATTTTGTCAAAAGGGGCCGAGAGAATGAGATCGTCTACATATCTTTTGATAAACGCTATAGGAAAGGTCCAACACTTCTTTATCAAATCAATCAGTACAAAAAGCAACAATATTGGTGAAATTGTAGAGCCCATTGGCGTACCAAAAATTTGTTTTAATAAGAACCATTAAAAACCATGTAATAAGATTCAAAAATGAATTTTGAGATAGTCAGGAAATTGTTTAAATCCATAGTTTTTGGTTAAAAAAGTTGTCAATTCCGTTTTAGGACAATTGATCGAGGAAACAATTGGTTTCATTGACAGGGTTGGCTTATGGACTTCGGGACGTGCATGAAAACGAGGTGCAACTGAATTATAAAAAGTCAAGGACTTAGCTGTTTCAAGATTAACCAATTTGGCTGTTTCTAAACAGTAGATATGCAGCAGGGCTTCCGGGCCAAAATCACCCGTTTTCCATGTTAATCTCCATAAGGATTTCTAAGGTCCAAGCTGGTAATTTTTGTCCAAAATCTCCCAGCGTATTCGCGTCAAGCGCCTGCAGGTGTTCAGATCAATCGCGCCGCGTGGAAGGGTCCGTACCGCGGACCTCCGGTACCTGCTGTTTTATCTGCTCTATTTATCGATAACGCACATTGAAATAAAATATTTGCATGTCGATAGGATGAGAATTAATTATAATAGTGATATTCATTGCAGATTAGCGTATGGATTCGGTATATTGTATTCTCTAGTATTTGACACAAAGTATATGAATTTGATCTCATCACTCCTCGATTGTGGGAATTAGATTGGTGGGATTCAGCAAAAGCTTATCAATGGTAATATGACGATTGTTGATTGGCGAATGGATTT